>WYDI02020539.1:0-24300 GCA_009867235.2 Psittacus erithacus | reverse complement strand
GGGGGGGGTGGGGGGAAGAACAGGTTGTGGGGGGAAAACAAGCAGGCTACATGCTTTGTCTAATTTACGACTAAGCTTAAACCACAACACTAGCAATTATATTCCAGTGGTTCCAACACATTTTCAAAGAATTCTGTCTTCATTACAGGGAATAGTGACAAAGCAGCAACACCTGCATTAATCCACACTTCATCTACTGTCATGTGTAAGGAAAAAGAAGTACAGAGTCTATCCAATAAAAAGATTCTTAATGCGATTCTATTGTCTCTGACTTGTGAGTGAGACCATGTAGAAAAAAAAGCATGTATTCACCAGTCTTATAGCCTCCTGATAAGGAAGATGAGGCTTCAGAATCCTTAGAGAAAAATATTTACATCATAAAAATATCTAAGATATGAAGGAGTAAGTAGTGGAAAGTACAATTAATAAAGACTGCTTTGCTGCTTTAATATTTTGGTCAAGGGATTGCTCTGTCAGTTTTACTATGAACATGAATGAGATTGTCTTGGACAGTTTCTCACTGCTTCTGTGCAAAAAAAAATCTCATGACAACAGTTACAATTTTTATATATGGCCGTGTAAAATGTACATAAAGAAAATAGTATGATATTCAGATCCACTCTTACATCATCTTTTTCTCCTAAATTCTTCTTTCTGTACCACCCAAAATATAGTTTAGGCAAAGTAAACTTCAAGAAGAGAAAGCAGAAACAGTTCCTTGCTGGGAACAGCAAGGTCTGCAACATTCTTCAGAAAATAAAGTTTTGGCAAGTACATCTTCAGGAAAATCACAGTGAATGGCAAATTTTCGAATGAAACTGAAAACAATTAACCCTCATCTTCCTAACTCAGGTCTTTCATTTGAGGCAGATCCTATTTCTTCATGGAAAATGATACAGCTTATTCTAATATCTATATTAATGTGAAATGGATGATCACACATACTTTTAAGAAGCTTCTCAATTTAAACATAATTAAGAATTTTATGTTAATAAACAGTTAATGCTTTTCTACCTAGTATTTCATAAGATTCTTTATAGTAGTGCTGCTTATCTTGACAGTCCTAAAATACAACTATATATATTTGGATTTAATCTCTTAATTCAATGACTTTCCTAGGAATCCATCAAGACTGCATCACTATATGGGCTCATTCACCCTTTAATTTTACTGCATGTATCTCTGATTATTACTTACTTTATTCTTTATTTTAAGTAAAACAAAAAAAAAAAGGCCCTGACATGGGGCTAAATTCTTGTTTCCACAAGGAACCAGATTCAGCTGATGCGTTGCACTCTTCAAACACTGAATTTTACACATTCTAGATTTCAGGACCATAAAAAATACCATGTGAAAACTTCAAAATAGAACTCAAGAAATTACATACCTTGTGGTTGTTTAAACAGAAGATGGAAAACAGATTCCTTACTGGTGGACTTGGATAGGGCAGATGAACTGAGATGACAACTGGACTGCTCTTGATCTAAAAAAAAAAATTGATTCAGGAAAACACATTTTGAAGACAAAAACTGATTGAACAATTTCCCTAATAAAACAGCTTCTTAGACAGACCTTTTAACAAACACATTCTGAAATGGGAGTGAATGGGACTTTTTATCTCCAAAGTCTAAAATACCTGTTATTTATCTTTTCTTTGTGTCCATCTACATATTCAGCTAAAGATAATTTTCACAGAACTAGCTAACTAATCTCTGAAAAACAATTTCACTTCATAAAATGAAAAGCACTAGGTTATGCTTCATTCTAACACTGGCTTAAATATATGCAATAATACTTATGACCGGTGTATTTTACCTGAAAGAAAAAAAATTGTTAGTAGCAGATTTGCCTTTGATAATTTAGTTCTCTTATGTAAAAACATCAGAAATGCACTTTGAAAGCATTTTGCAATGCACATTTAACAAGGGGCATTCCTGCTTTGGAAACCTTTGTATGGAAAAAGACATGACCAAGCTACAGTGCATGCAACCTTATCCTGGAAATAAGATGAGTTTTAACAATCAACAATATAAGACAGCTATTTCAATATGACTGCGCACACAACCTTACCAAAAGCAATCTTGTTATACATTGCCACAGATATCAGTTTTGATAACCCAGATAACACTGGATTTCAGAGAAAAACCAATTTACCTCCCTTATCCAATTTCTAATCACTACTATAGCTTTAATCTTTTATTTGACCATTTCCTTTCAAACTTTGAAGTGAATATTCTCCAAAAAACAATTACACATTTTTCCAGAAACATCAAAATATATTTGGCCCATTGAAAACATGAAATCAAATTATCCATGTAAACTGAAATGAAGCATGACAGGTATTAACAAACCACTAATAGTTAGGGAAAATTCTCACACAGGTAAATTCTCTGGGGTCTGATTTATGCTGGAGTTTCAGTAGTACCAATTATCTATATTGGTTTCGTTGCTTCCATAAAGTCTTAATAACAATATTATATAGTGGTATTTACAGAAAAGCAGTAACTTTCAGCTTGAAACAGCAGAAATAGTACAAGTGTTTTCTAAATGATCTGTAACAAGAGTTTGCATACTCTGTAGCTCTGATCATTGGCTCATATTGGGGAAAATGACCTGCTGTTAAATAAAGGTTACTCTCATGAATATTCTTAGAATAGCTATGAAAGCTTATGTGAATAAGGGCTGCAGATTTAAGCCACAGATGTGTATCTAAGTCCTGGGAAGAAAATTTATTGCTATTAAAATCAGACAGAAAACACCAAATTTTAAGAGGTCCAAGATTTCATCTGTGCATCACAAATTAACAGATGGTGGGTAGTTTTACTTGCTCTATAACTACCTAAATTAAAGGCCTGTTTGTACTACAGTATCAGTCAAAATTCACAGAAAGAAACATTTCTGAAGGATAATGCTCTTGGGTTTGACAAAGCTTCAGAAATGCAAATGGCAGCTTCAGAAATGGCCCAGATATGACAATTCCCAATTAATTTCTATTTTAATTCCTAAACTATGCAATTCTAAACATAATTGCACAACTATCTAGGGCAGAAACTTCCTATCGAAATGTTACTTGAAAACAAGATACAGAAAACTTCTGTAATCTTCTTTAAAGTATTAGGTGAATCCATAAATGTTGATGCTTATTATGTAATACACTTTAAGCAAGATGCCCTGTTTTCATTGTGGCCACTTCTAATTCTGTTAAAAAAAGGCACATGGTCTGAAACACAATTTGTAAAGATCAAGATCAATCTAACACTTCATTCTATCTCCTGACTTGCTACTTTCTGCCAATTTCCCCAATTCGCATTCTCGATGGCCTCCAATAACACCAGCAATGAATATGATGAACCCAGTGCAAGATTAATTAAAGGAAGGCATTCCATTAACTTGCTTTAATGTTAAAATATCAGCTAAGAGGTTTCAAAATTGTAGTAGCTTGGGTTTTATATTACTAAACTACAGGTTTAAGTGCTGTTGTCGGAAATGGATTCAAAAATTTCTGTGGTTACCTGCTGACAGGAACAATTCTGCTTCTTGGATTAATATTTTTCAGGAAAAAAAACAGGTTTTAAGAATGACTAGGCTGACACTCTTTAAGGGATAAATTTAGACTATGAGGATGATAAGGGGGCTTAAGCACCTCCTGCATAAAGAAAATTGAGGCTGTTCAACCTGGAGAAGAGAAAGCTGAGCAGAGACCTCATAGCAGCCTTCCAGTATCTGAAGGGGGCCTACAAATGTGCAGTAGAAGGACTCTTCATCAGGGGCTGCAGCAATAGGACAAGGGGCAGTGGGTTCAAACTTAAACAGGGGAAGTTCAAGTTAGATATAAGGAAGAAGTTCTTTACTGTGAGAGGCGTGAGGCACTAGAACAGGTTGCCCAAAGAAGTCCATTCCTTGCAGTGTTCAAAGCTCGGTTGGACAGAGCCTTGGGTGACATTGTCTAGGGTGAGGTTCCTCTGCTCATGGCAGGGGGTTGGAACTAGGTGGTATTAAGATCCTTTCCAACCCTAATTATTTTATCATTCTGTGATTTCAGACTAAAATATTTGTGCTAAACTAATTCAGGTAGAAGGTTACTACTGTTATGTCTGAAGTAATATTACAGTCATTCCTAATTAGCTTTTTCTTTTCTGAGTGTGCTCTTGCACTGCCATGAGAGATCCTAGGACAAAAGCAGGTTCTTCATGTCAAAACACATTAAACTAAGGCATAATCCATCATAACATGGATAAGAGATCCAGTCTTCTCCATAATTTAGGACTGTAAATGGTCCTGAAATAACATTCAGGTTTGGACGCCTCAAACTGATGCAAGCAAAACAGACTGGGGAAAATGAACAGTTCTTGGTAGGAAAGGAAGCATACTACGAATAATATATTCATACTAGGATAACTTTCTCACCAGCCTGATTAGTCTTGTGGGATAGCAAATTCATTCCTAATGTTGCAAAACCCCAAGTTAATTAGCTTTTACTGTACACCTGGCTAATATATCTGCATTGCTGTGGTATATACAATATCAAAGTTAGTATATTAAAACACTATCTGCTTCCATCTGAGGTAAACTATGTCTTGAGAACATTCAGCCAAATATATAGGTCTTTACAGAAATTATTTCCCAGCATATGTAAGGGCCAGAAATACTAAGCTGAGGTTGGGCATCCTTGACTTTGCCTATAATACTAGATTTCCTCTGGGAAGAAGGAAATAGGAATTACAGTAAATATTAGAACAGAGAGCAAATCATAGCATGTATGAACATGTCTAAAGACAGTTTAAATGCATAACTCAACTATCTTATTGTGATTAAAACCAAGCAAACATAATTTACAGGTCACCAGCAGCAACTGAATTAGAAAAGTAACATTAAATATTAAACTGATTAACAAATTCAAGACAGCTTTTAAAGCACAAGTTTGGTCTTACTTCCATAAAGAGCACAGTACAAAAATAACTTATCTCAAAAAAAACTTTTCATAATTCCACAGACAGCAAAAACATTAGGTCATCATCATGTCAGGTCTACTGATGCATAGAGAAAAATGAAAACTGACAACTTCTGATGCATAAAAGCCAACATCAGTCTTTCACTAAGCCAGTTGCCTCTGCACTGTCTTTATTACTGAAAATATCCCTGCGACAATTTAATGATCCATAGTTGGAAAGATATCTATGTTCTCACTAAACTACTTAAACAACATCTGTTTTGCTAATGTTTCTCAGAACATCACAATTTATTAGGGTTTACTACCAATATCTATGCTTTATAGATTATTATGAAATTGTACTGTGGATAAGTCAGGGCTTTTTTTTATTATTTTTGCAAATAGTGCATTAGATTAGCTTTTTTATAAATTATACGTAGTATTGGCATACCAAACTGTGCTATCCAGCACTAGATTTGCGCTCAAAAAGCCAAGCAGTTTGCTTCTTGTAATTGCTCTTGTACAAATCAGAATACCAGCTTGCACTTTACGCTAGAATAAAGCATGCTGTACCCCATGAGATGCAATAGGGACCTTCGCAGCACACACGTAATACACACCTACAGTTCAAGAGATTATATAACCAGTTATTTCCTGGTCAAATAATTCACAGCGCTTCTGTAAGTGTCTAAGCTAAGATAAACGCAAAGGGCAGATGGAATGAGGGGGAAATATTAAGGTTTAACATTCTAGAAGGAAATTGCATTACTAACAATGTGAAGTTTACTGCATCTTCAGCTGCTCCAGGAATGATGAATTGATGAAAAAGAGCACTTCAAATAAAAAGGTATACTAACAATTTATCGAAGTACCACTGGACTGATGGACTATCATTCACGTCAGCCACTTTCCCTACTTAACATTCCACTCTGTCATAATCCATGTCATTAATGAAGGTGTTGAAGAGCATGGGCCCCAGTGCTGATCCCTAGGGTACTGCACTCATTACCAGCCAGCAATTGATTGTCAAGGTGTTGATCACTATCATTGAGACCAACAGTTCAGCCAAATTTTCAACCCACTCAGCAGTCTGCTCATCAAGCTTACACTTCCTCAGGTTCCAAACAAAAATACAACAGGAAACAGTGACAGAAGTCTTGCTAAATCACAGTATATTACATGCACTACTCCTCCCTTATTTGTATAATCACTGATTTCCACACAGAAGGCAATGACATTAGTCATTTTGATTTGTACTTAACAAATCTATTTGATTACTTCTGATTACCTTCTTGAACTTCATGTGCTTTGAAATGGATTGCAAGACAATGTGCAATTATTCAAGTTTTGCTTGCAGACGTAGGCAAAAAACTGCACTGTGCACTTCAGCCTTTTCTGCATTGTCTAAATAGCTGATTCCCCCATCCACCAATGGATCTATCTGCATTTTCCCTAAGCTTCCTTAGGCAACTAGCCTACCTTTAGAACCCCTTCTTGAGAGACCATACTTTCCCTGTTGCTTTTCACACCTGATGAGTTTTGGCCTTTCTGATCTTTTTGCTAAGTATGCTCATATTACTTTTATGTTTGCCTTTTGTTACCTCTTCTTCCTTCCATCCAGTTGTAGTACAGGGAATATGTTATTGTCACTGCTAGTAACAGGCCATGGGGCTTTATATTAAGTCAACAGGGCAAAGCATCAGGGATTTGTCACACCTTGCTTGGTCTTGAGCTATTTTAGCCATAACAGCACATTGCCAAAGTGCCAACTGTTGCCTTATCTGTTTTTCAGCTTCAGCTTAGTGATGAATAATTTTGTGGTATTACCCTAAAGAAATTATACAATGTATGGTAAAGACTTAACAAAGTGAAGAGGTCATTGTGGAACGAAACCTGGCAACCAATAAGAAAGCAAGTGTAACAAGAGACCGCTATGCAAACATAATAAAACCACCAAGCAGATCCAAGACCAAGGATGAAGAAACTGGTATTTTAATAACATTGTCTTCCTAGTAAAAACCTAAGATGTTGACATTTATGCTCCCTTTTCTAACATGAACAGCACTTTGGGGCTTTCTGTATGTGCTGGACATGACTCTGTTCTGCTCTCTGCTAGGTCCCCTGCTCAGCACGTAAAAGCTGGCACTGTCCTCGAGAGCCTAGCCATGATTCACTTAGTGTGTAAACAGTGGATCCACTACAAACTGTTTCTTCCTTCATTGCTGTCACAAGCGAACATCAACAGAAACTCAGAAGTGGTCTGATCATTTACAAATGGAACTCTATTTTGTTATAGCTGAGAATGAAAATACATCAGCAGTTACACATGGGAAATTGTACTAGGGTACTTGGTCTGCAAAAGCATAGAGAATTCAGTCATGAGAACAAAATGCTTTTGACCAGACACTATTCAGGTAAAAGAATCGGCAAAATCCCCCATATATTAATTCCATATGCAGCTAAAGCTGTATTTCTGTATTTCTAATTCATATCTCAGAAGGTGTAATTAAAAAGTGTGAGTTCTATTCAACAAATAAACATGAATCTCCATTTTTTAAAAGTTACCTTTCTTCATTTATTTTATGTGCTACAAACCCCAAATCATAATAGCGTGAGTGTGTGAACCTGACTTAAAACTTACCTTTGCACAGTTTTGTATTTGCTATTCTCTTATGTTTCTCCATCTATTGAGTTGGTGTCAGGGGCCAATGGAAGGTTTCTCTTCAATTTTTGCTATATGAAGGTGCCAGAAAATGCTTTGGCACCTGTTTTTTAATAGTACATGTTATGTTGAACTAGGTGGAGATTCATAGACCTTCCATAGCTCTCTGCATCAATCAGAGTGAAATTTATTCTTTCACTGAGTAAATCTCAGTAAACAAGGAGAATCTGGGACTTCAGACTTGAGTTCTACAGCATTAGTGATATCTCAGTATGACTTGGCGATCTTTGGTAATTCTGGACCTTATTTTTTAAAGTATGTTTGAAAATACTGCTGAAACATACTTCCCTGGAAGGTCAATCAGAAAAAAAACTCAAATGTTTTGCTCTTACTAACTTCTTCAGCTGATAAAATAAGACAAAATATTTTGGAAAATAACCGAGGAACAAAACCAAAACACAGTAGCTATTTGGCTTAGACATACAGCTCCCAAAACAGACACAGGAGACCTCTACTGCCTAAATGCTACAGTGCAGTCCATGGACAATAACCAGCTTCATGTAGACGTGAGACTGTTTGACCTGAGTTCTACTGTGAACAATTTTTAAAGGGTTGTGTTATTTCTTAGCTCACACAGCACTGTCTAACAGAGCTTTTCAGGGTAGATGTGAGTGATACACAATATCTCCATTCCCAAGAAATGAAATGAGGCAAATGTAATCACATCCCACTCACACCTCTAATGCAACCCAAGGAGCTTAAGTTCTTTCCCTCACCCCAAAAGAATCAAACCTCTGTACCTGTCAGCATGACATCTACCACCACATTTTCAAGAGTTGGATTTTTGAAGGATATCATTACAGAAGAACGCTGGCCAATGCATGCACTTATGCTGGTTGGTTCCATCAGCTGAGGAGGAAGACCAGTTCCCGAAAGGTTAAATATCCACTCTGTAAGCTGTAGATGAAACATGTCATTATTTACTATTAGACAAGTTAGATCTGTACATTTTAAGGCATTTTGCCTACTTCTTCCTTCTAGTGTTCTATTCCCCTCTTCTGTCGTAAGTGAACTGCTGCTAAATGCTTGCATGCTTGCTTGCTTGCTTGCTTTGCTCTTCCTGCAAGCTGTTATGTTACTCTTAAGTACTACTACCCCATTCCCGGAGATGTTCCTACCTCCTCTTTGCATTTAACTATTGGGCTATTCTGAGCACAGAGTATTTAACTTCCAAGATACTCAGAGCTTCCAGTGTAGTGAATGGAAAGATATAGGTGGTTGCAAGAGGGCAATTCAAAGCACATATATTAGAACCTGAAAGCAGATGAAGTGAGAAGTTCTTTTCAGAAGAAAAAAGAAAAAGAAAAATAACTCTTTGATTGGAGAGCAGAGAATCATACAAAAAACTAAAATTTTACTCCAAAGATAATAAAGAACATTAACCACTATGCGCAGAAGAATCTATAATATTGAAAACAACTAGCAGAAAAAAAGGAAAATATAATTCAATCAATGTGTCTATTTTGATCATTTTTTTCAGCATGAGAGTAAGGAGTTGCCTGCCCTACACTTACTTATTCTTTTAAGATTATAGTGATGTTAATAATGCCACTCACTATGGAACCTTTAAAGCTTAATGAGCAGCAAAGCTGAATGGTAAATATAAAGGTAATGTTATTTTAAGAAAAATATTTAATTTGTACATTTATGTTGCTGCCTTTAAATAATAACTGACTAAAATTTGACGCTTATTACAAACTGCTCAAAAAGTGACCCTTTGACCTGTTTTGTTCATTATAACTCAAAAAGGTATACATCATAAACAGAATAGAAAATAATAAATAAATTCAAACCACTACTTCCATTATCTAAAATATTGCACTTACTTCTGCATAGCCTGTCTGAAATAATTAGGGAAAATCTGTGATAGACAGGGTTCAAAAATCTAACAACAAATATGGAAATACTTAGAGTAAAAAGTGACTAACATATTGAGACGTCTCAGCATAAGCAGGGATAAATAAAATGTCAGATCATTCATCTTCAGAAAATAGCTCGGGACAGCAAAATTTCATGCCTTTATTATCATATTACAGAGAAACATTCAATCCGACAAGAAAAAAGACATTTTAGTCTTACTGAAGAAAATTATTTGGTAGAAGTCATAAAAGGCTACAGGGTCTAAAAAAAAATAAAAATAAAAAGAGGAAAACCTGTTTATATACTGATGTAGAGAAAAGACTACCCAATATTAAAAGTCAGAATAAAAAAATAGGGTCTATGTTTTGTTTAGAATTTAGACAGTGATTTATATCACCTGGCTTGCAGGGAGTTCTGCATTTCTCAATCTAGTAAAAACTGAAAACTATCTCCCTTTATAATTACATTTTATTTCATTGTTGATTTAAACATGGCCTATAGTCTGTTGTTACAAACTCATGAGCAGGAAGCTAACACCACTCATTATTCAAATTCCGTCAGGAAGGTGAATGCTGCCACTGTACAAACTTTGAAACAACAGAGGACTAACTCCTTGGCGAAGCCCCTTTGCTGGTCGTAGTCAACAACAAACTGCGTAGCAGTTTCCAAGCCAGCATGCCATAGCATTTGTGTTCCTGACTTGTTCTTCCTTCCCACATTGGCCTCAAGTTAAACATAAACAGTAGGCTGAGCACACTTTGCAGGCTTGTTTTGAAGGATGGGAACACAGGCATGAGCATGCCAGAAGATTATGTTTTCAGAAAGCTGCATGTGTCAAGCAATTAGTGGTTACACTGGCCAGTCATTGCTACTTTGTGTCTGCTTACACATACAGCAAAAATATATATATGTATATATATGTATTTCTGCAAATCTCTTAATAGATGTTATGAGGCAATATTAGTCTAACAATGCTTTCCAAACCCTCTGTAAATTTGTGCGAACCACCTTGTTCGTAGCAGGTAGTTTCACATGGAGGTGCAGTGTAAGGGTGGGAGGAGTGAGCACGCTTATATTTTGTACAGGTGAGCTGTAAAGATCAAAGAGCTGTAAAGAGCTTTATTGCTGAAGGCCAGGCTCAGGGTCTACAGAAACTAGAGACTGCAGTTTCCACTGATTTTTTGCCATGAACAAGCAGAGCCATTTTGATCCCCATTGTTTCAAGCGCTGAGCACCTTTAAAACAACACACAGAAACTGTCAAACTGAACAGCTAAAGGAGCCAAACAAAATTAGTCATTAGTCTGGAATATAAAACAAGACAACCAAAAAATTACACTGATTATAGAACAGTAACTGTTTGATCTGCAGTTACTGTTCCTCATTGACCCACTCTGTGATGGAGCTCAAGACCATGTATGATGAGTGCAAGAAATCAAGAGGAAAAGACATTTGAAAACTAGAATCATTAGGAAAATAATACAAGATAGGATCTAATGTTGGGTTCATTTTCTCTCTAATATTACTTACTTCTGTTAAATGTGTTACATTATACCTGGATTCTAGCAATGTGTTAAAAGAATAGGGTAATACAGGTATGTTAGAACTCTGGGTGTGGATTACGTTAAGACTGACCTTTCAGTTGTGCTGTTCCAACAAACTTAATTTCAGATTTTCACAATGGTTAGAGCTAAACTCAGACTCACTTTGTGAAGAGCTCTTCATACAGCTTCAAACCAGAAACAAATGAAGCAGGTAATAGAACAGAACAGTTTCTCTCAGTTCAGCAAAGAAGCACAATCAGAAGTAGTTAAGGCTTATCCTGTAAGTACTGTCATTAACTGATTTTAGTTTAGTTAGCTATTCAGCTATCAGATGGCTTAAGTGTCCATTCAGATATATTTAATCAGAGAAATCAAGGGAGGAAAACCAATGTCAGGGGAGGGTGGTTACATTCAAAGTTGCTCGAGGCATCCACCAGTGATGAGAAGCATTCTCCAAGTCTTAATTAAAAAGGGCAGTTGTATCTGTGTAAATATTCATTGTCAGATATCAGTATAGCAATTAGCAAACTAAAATAGACTGAGATTAATTTACTAAAGACTAGCAGTGAAAATGAATAAAAAATTACAGAATTCTCAAGATTCAGACAGAAAAAGAGCACTAAAAAATTACAGATACTAAACCAATATATTCATATGGTTAAAGAGATCTGGGAAAAGCATTTAGAAGGATGGCATATTGACTAAAGTTCACTGCAGATAAAAAGTTGGACATTTGAAATTTCTTGAAAGGATGTTGCACTGGATAACAAGATTCAGGTGGCAGGGCTCATTTTGTTAAAATGAATTCTTGTATTGTTTTATTACTTTTTCATTACTTCTGTATTTGGTAAAGAATTTCTTTTTTTCTTTTTTTTTTTTTTTAATTAGATTCCTATGCACCATTAGAAACCAGAAAAGATAAGGACATTCTGTCCTCTTGAACTGGCCTCGGATATATACTATTCATACGACAATTGCTGTCCCCTTGGTTTTGTCCTTAATAAATATTTTAAAACAGAGATCCTGAAAAAAAATGTTGTGCTAATGCCACCTACAAACAACCCCTCTGTTCAACATACTTTATCAGGAAAAAAAGGCTACATCACTTCCTTCACTATTTGTTTTCTTCATATAAAATAATATTTGGTTTTGCAGTATTACTTATTAACACTACCGAAAACTTCTAGTAGCACGTAACTGGAGTAATTTACAGGTCAGCAGTCTATTAGGATATCTGAAAATCCAAAAATAATACAGAGAGGAAACTATATAGAAAGCAAATACTTCTTTCAACCACAGCTTATATAATAAATATTATAATTTACACCATATTTTCAGGTTTAATTTTTGTTTCCAGTTGCAATTTTTAATCAGCTAGTAGGTCTTGTTGATGACTCATGCTTCTTTATTTATTTGTTTCCCATTGACACCCATTTAAAAGAAAGAAAACTCAGAGATGAAACTGTCAACAATTCTAAAATCCTCAAAGTAAAAAAACATTTTCAGATTAACTGAAAGGAAGAATTCACTTTTTCAAGTGCATTACCTTCCAAAATTCAAATCAAATAAAAAATGAATCAATTTAATTTCATTGGGGAGAGGGAAAAATAGAAAGAAATTTAATTTCAGAGGTTACAATGCTAAGAAGTGACATTCTTCTGCTCTTAAAACCAGCAGAAAAAATTACCAAAAAAGCTAAAATTATTCATTACTTATTCTTGCTCCTACGCCATTACATTTTAATATTGCAAATAGAAAAATTTCTGTGTAACAAAAAAAAAGGTTAAAACAAATTATAACTTTCAAGTATCTTCTCATTTGCTCTTCCATTATGCATCCACCCATTAAATTTCAACTTCACCTACAGATTGAAACCCTTACTTACCTGCCTATTAAAATACTATCTAATCTGAATTCCAGGTGCTGTGGGCAGCAAACACAGTATCATACCTGTGAACAACTGAAGGTTATTGATGCCTTGTGGTTGCCTCTTCCAAGGGCAGATGGACAGAATTGCACAGGTACCTCAGTGGTGGAATGAGGAGCAACAATCACCTGTACAAGCACAAGAAAGAAACAAAGGAAAGAGTGGGCAAATAAATCAATGTTTTGGGTTGTTTTTTTTTTTTTGTCTGTTTTTCTTTTGTGCTTTGCATCAACACTGTTGATGTTTATGTGATTAATGTGTTCCACCAGGTGCCTTCTCTCCTCACAGCAAGCACTGGCTGCTAAAGCAGTGAATGTACTGCAGTAAGCGATCTTAGTGGCAGTCACTGCACATTCATTCCCCAGAAACGGCAGAGCTGGTGTTACAGATTGCTCCAAGGACATGGACAGTGGCTCGCACAAATTCCAGTCAAACATGACTTTGGTGTCTGATCATATTGATGACACTAAAAGGTTATCACATTGACCTCCAAAGACAGAAATTGGCTTATAAGGGAAATACATGGCAGGTTTTAATAAAGTAGTGTTTTGTCTCTCTTCCGCTTACCTTTATCTAAACTAACGTTATAAATGATGCTGCTAGATTTCTCTTCATGAGAAGTATACTGCTTGAATCTCAATTGCACAGGAAAAAGTAAAGTATCTGATTAAAATGGGGTCATAAAAGTTTTTAAAAACTAGATAAGCAATGAAAGAATAGAATTATAAATAATAAAAATGCCAATGCATAGGGAGAACGATTCACTACAATCACTGACTATGCAATCACACGTCTGTTTTAATTAAAGAAAAAAGCACTACGTTTTTAATATCATACATGTCTAAATAATGTTTGCATGTAAGAAGACTGATTGGAATTATGGACACTCGAGCTGTATTTCATAAAATTAATCTAATTTGCAACTAATAAAGGTCAAAACAACACCCTACAAGAGCTGGCACTGACAACCCCTTTTATAAAGGAAATGCCAGCCCTGGAAGAACAGGCTGCTAACAGGCAGCGAACACAAGTTATTAAAACATTCATTTTTGCTTACTACATTTAATAGTTGCAAGATGCTTGACTGCACCAATAAGCCTTATAACCTCTTTCTACCCCGGGGTTTTAATTGCCTTTGCTCTGATAGAGTACTTGTCTAGGAGCTAAGGAAGGCTTGAGCTTATGGCACACCAAGACAGGGACTTTTACCTGTAGCCCTGTCCCGTCACACCCAGAAACAGCAAGCAGAGCCATGATGATGATGATAGGTATGGGCGCCCAGTGCAGCATCAGAACCACCGGCGATGGCCACAGTGCTGAGAACAAATTGCAGGCCCCAGAGAGTGAAGCACAGACAGAAGTGTCCACTCCCAGCCCAGGGCAGAGGCCCCTGATGAGGCTTATGTTGCTTTTCTTCTCTGCCTCATGGCATTCTCTGCCATGTCAGAGCTGGGCCTGGGCAAAGGCCACAGGTGTCCTGGTCCTTACAGTCATCTTCGGGGTGTGTCTATAGGATACCAGCATGATTACAGAGATACTAATGTACCCTGAACAACAGATATTCCTGCTGATGGTATTGGGAGTTACACTGAACAGAAGAGAGGACAGAGCTCAGATGTGGTCAACTAATGCACAAAACTTGAAATGTTATTTTTCTCTTTTGAGGGGGGAAGGTTTTAAAACAGTTTATCAAAATATTGCCATAGCAGTTTATTGCAGACGTTAGCTGTCTTGTCTGTTACAGGGGGGTGGAACTGTATTTTGTCAAACCTTAAAAATTTCATTTTACAGTTTCCACTGCACGATAAAAACATTTCTGGAAGGGCAAGTAGGTGGGTCTCACGCACGGAGCATGTAGCTCGCTGCTTAGGGCCCGCTCCCACTTGGCTGTTAGAGCACCTGCACCTCCCATATGGGGAGCACAGCACTGCTGCATCACCCACACTTCACAATCTCATATGTTCTGTAGGTGAGTGATACCTTGAAGGCATATTTGCCACCAGCAGTCAGCTGCCACCATCCCACACTCACCACCTTCGCAAGGCTTCTGTATTAACCAAAATAACAGACCTGAGGGAGAGTCACCTCCCACAGACCACCTCCACCCCCATCTGCCCCACTGCCCAGAGTTCATTTAGTTGTTCATCGTCTAAAATGAGCCTGAACAACTCATTTCTCTCTGAGTTTCTGGGCATGCTCAGTATCCAGAGACCTTTTCCTGAGATTCCATGCTTTCATTTGCAGCCTAGTTTCTGCTTACCCTGTCCAAACAGGTCAGCCCATTTATCAAATGAAGACTTACAAATGGAGAAAGAATCTTAATGATTGCCCCCTCCCAAATACTTTTGAAGGAAATGAAAAAGCAGTTGTCACAGCATAAGAATATATGATTAAAGTAAAACTACAGTTTTTAAATTTTTAGTAATTTCACTAGAAGATCTACACTCTTTGGAATAATAACCCTCCAATAAAGATGAAAACTGACTGGAAATCCATTTTCAATACGCATTACTTGGCATATTATCATTACACAGAAAATGCACTGCCTTAATGAATCTAAATAATCAATACGGAGTTATGATAATCCAGCACAATGTCTGAAAGCAGAAAATAGTTTCATTTTTTACATTATAGATCTGTTTAAACATTTTATATTACACAGTATGCTCTTCTACCATATCCAGAAATTGATGTGGTTTAAATAAAAAGATGGGTAAAAAATATAACTTATTTTCTATTGAAAATCAAAGAATAAATTGCTTTTAAAAATAGACTTGAGAAATAACACAAACAACATGTTTAAAGAAGATCATACTTTGCTGCAATCATTCAATAACATAATCTGGACGTAACCCATCCCCTTCCTTTCTTTTTACTTTATGTAAACAAGTGTCTTGTAAGATACTCATGTATAAGGAAACCGGTATCATTGCTTTTTATAAGGTATCAGATATAACTGTTCAAATATGGAAACTGAGTCTGGAGAAGGCTGAGCAACTACGCATTTTATTTCTGTTACAAATCCAACAGAGGAAGAAAGCCTTCCATGAAATTCAGAATTTTATTCTCTACTCTGTACAAAAAATAATTACTTATGGTCATTATAAAAATAAAGCTTCCACACAGAGAGTTTGAGATAGCTCTCCTCTCTGCCAGCCATTCTTTCTTAATTTACTTTTCCTGAATAAAAATTGTGCTTTATAGCTGATCAGGATGGAATACAGCTTCATGAAAAAGGTTTAGGGTAGTTTATAGCTTACAGTGAAAGAATGTTTTTTTGGCAATATAGATGATCCCATTTGCAAGAATTTTTTGTACTTTTAAGTTACATCATAACTATATGCATATAAATATAATACACATACATGTGATACCTGTCCATGTGTTTATATAGTGGGAAAGAAATAAGTTGGGGAACATAGCATTATTGATGATTGACAATTTTCATCTGTTAAATGCTGAACACAAATCACTCTGTTCTAGAGATAAAGCAAGCTGTGGTTAGGAAAATACCACAAAATTCAACATTCTGATGACTGGTCTTCCAGAAACTCATACTGCCCACTATACTAATGAAAAGACAAGGGACGAATTTTGAAGTAAATTTTTGGGAGTTCATTTCTATTCCAACTTCTAGAGATTTTGGCAGAATTCACAAGGATGTTAAGTTCACCCACACAGCGTAAGCCGACAAGAAGGGAAAAATATTTAGGCATCGCCTGCTAATAAATAAGTAAATAAATAAATGTTATGGAAATCCAACTCACATTAAAGGAAATCCTTGAATACTTCAAATTCTTGGAAGAATACTAAAATGGCATATTCCATTTAAAGCTGGTTTAGGCTACAACTACAACGCCACTAATAAGAAACGTATTTTTTTCATTTTCAGTACTTGAAGTTGAATCAGATCTATAGAAAATAATCTCTTGTGTTATTTCAGTAATGCCTTCTGTTGCAAACTCAAACTGCAAAAAACTTCCACACACATGGAATAAATACAATATTCAAATTTGTACTAAAATATTAGTCAAAATTTTACTTAATATTTAGGCAACTAATCTGTAGGTAAGATAACATTATCTCTTATATCTGGTGAATCTGGTTCATCTAACATAACTCAGTGACTGATGAAATCATTTGAGATAATTTCTGACTCACAGCCCAATATCTTCAACAGTTTTACATCTTAGATGACATAAACCCTAATTATATGACATAGTAAAATTACTGATTTAGAATATGTAGAATTCTAGAATTACTCATTCTCTTCAAACATTACCTATCTCAATTGGACAAATCCATCATCAATCTATTGTTCTAATGATTTGCTCTTTATTGTTGTATTTCAACCAAGCATCACTAAAATCAGAAATTTTCTGCCAATAAGAAAGAATTACTTGCTTTAAGGAGAGCAGAAACTTGAATAATTAAGATGAGAAAATGCTTCCACACAACACAAAGACACTGAACCAGGCATTAATATAAGCTAACATATTTAGTTTACATCAGTTAACACATTACAGTTTATAAAACCAAGCAGTAATCTCTGGAAGTTGAATGTAGTGCTGTATGGAAGGACTAAACCTAGGATACACCATATTCAGGAGAAGCAGCAAGTATTTAAATGGCGTCCCCTGCCATTGTCATCAAAACTATGAAGGAAATCACATTACCTCTCCAAACATGGGTCCGCAATGGAAGAAACAAGTTCAAAAAGCAACAGAGAGATGAAATAAATATTAGGTAGTTGCTTATAGCAAATTCACCAAAACTATCCTTCCACTGAAAGAATTACTGTAATTCACACTGAACATTCCAGAATTCAATGCCTGATTAACATAGTTTGCATCCATTATGTTTCTTTGCTCCTATTCAAATGACATTATCAGTAATATCTTGTATTCAAACTCATCAAGTGCTGTGTTAATATGCATGACATAAAAGACAGACTAAACCACTTCACAGTTTATGGTTAATATAATACCATGTATGCAAAATATAGGGCAGTTTAATTTAGTTATCTTTAGAGACCCTTTTAAGAAAATTTGGTTTTGTTGTACTGCTATGTTTGAGGCTGAAAGCTGTTTAGTTTGTGAAAGCAAAAAATACACATATTATAGCTTTATACCATTCCTCTATTTTCCCAGTACAATCTATTTTCTACCTTCTCAGCTTTATTTTAGGATCTTATTACAATATACCTCTCCTCTTCCCTTGGCCCTTATACTAGTTTGCTCAAATAGAATCATAGAACCATCGAGCAGTTTGGGTTGGAAGAGACCAACCAGCTCTGGTGTATGTCTTTCCTGTATTATCTTCCTAATGTCTGGAAAGGTGCAATTGCCATTTATTTCCTGTCTGCAACAGGTTTCTTCATTTTCTTTTTTCACATTAAAGGTTCTATATTCACATTCTAGTAAGAGGTCCCCCTGATCCCTTGCACCACAGTTTTCATGCATCTGTCCTCTTTTTTCTCATCTCCCCACCATAAAAAGGACACATTTAAGGGCATTAATTGTTAATAACATCCAAAGAGTTCTTCATAGGACCTGTACTATTAACTAGTAATCAATTGTCAATAAAAGATATTTTTCAGAATCTTGACCATCTAGAACTCTAGTCAATCTCAATGAAAATACGAAAGCTGTGCCCATCTATATTACTC
Source organism: Psittacus erithacus (assembly GCA_009867235.2). Classification (NCBI taxonomy): domain Eukaryota; kingdom Metazoa; phylum Chordata; class Aves; order Psittaciformes; family Psittacidae; genus Psittacus; species Psittacus erithacus. The sequence continues at coordinate 5,650 of WYDI02020539.1, read as the reverse complement.
TCAGTCCCTGAAAGGACAAAAATGTTAGGCAGCAAGATGGAAGGGCTTCTGTGATGGAGAAGGAAAACATTGTCTACGTAGTAATAATAATAATAGGATGAAGATTTTCTCAGTAAAATTCAATCCTAGGGTAAATATGAGTTTGAAGAATAAAATTACTCCAGCTATTTGCTTGAAGCTTATGGCTAAATTGACAAAATTCTTATTCATAGGTTCTGCAAGTTTGTTATAACTGCCATGACTATGAGATATTCTTGAATTCTTATTAAAATTTTATCTACTTACCCTTAATATTTAACTGGTTATCCTGTTGATTCTTGGAAACTTGCAAAATTTCTAGTACAGCTGGTTTGTTTACAACTTCTCCTTCTAATATCACCTGAATATTAAGTGCAAACAACACTGCAATCTTTCTCAAAACCATTCCACAAAGCATTCAAGGAAAACACATCTATACTTCAGCTTGTATTGTTTTTTCAAGTTTAACTGTTTTCATCCTTAAGCTAGAAAATCTCTAGAATACATACTTATAATGCCTCCAATCCTTGAGACTATGTTGTGTATTCTGAACCCACAGTATGATACACAATTCAATGTGTTTTAAAAAGAAGGCTCTCTTCTATCACTTAGGTGAAAGCACAGAAATCTTACTTACAGGGTGTTTTGGATCAGCCTCAATTGAAAAATTGGTAGGATTGCTGTTAACAAATTCTAGCTCCAGAGTTTCTTGTGTAGGATTAAAGAGAGGTATGTATAGATGAGAACATCTGGAAAAAATACATATATGCAATGACTATTAATTACAAAGCTTCTTCCATCACATTTTATTATTCATCACATTTTCTTTCTTGAAAAATGAGTATTTTTAAAAATAATTATGTTTCATTATATAACTAATAACTTCTGTATTAGAATTTTTCTACTAGTATGGATGCATATTTAACAGCATTAATTAATATTATTAATTGTTACTAATAACAATAAGAAATGGTAGCAATAACCATTCTAATACTTGGGTCAGTTGTAAGAGCAGAATTTTTCTTGGTGTACTTCAGTTGCCAGGAAGTTAAAGTTGGCTAAAAAGACTGTCTAGCTCCCTCAATACTCAAGCAGGAGAAAAACATTTTCAGGGAGAACTGATCCTAATGTAGGTCAACAAGACGTGAAATCACTTTTCACAGTCTACAGAAGGAGCCTAGTCTGAATGCCTTAAACTTGATGCCTAACTTTTATAGGGTAGACATGAATTCTAGTGTAACCAACACCACAGCTTCACATTTACTATTAGGCTCCAATTTGCAGATTCTTGTTTTGCCTATCATTCCTTACTTTCTGTAGATCAGGAAAAGCACTGGACAGAAATTAAAAGATAATCAGATAAATGATATCTGCAACTGCTTTTTGTCTAAGCAATGGTTTACAGGAAAATCTTGTCATTAAGTGGTGCTGCAAATAGCTTCTGATTTAGTGCCACTAGGCAATCATTCTTCTCGATCACCTTGTAACCTTGAAATCTCAAATCAAACTTAGTGTTTCACACCAGCCATTTCAATGGAGGTTCTGCCTGCTTCCCTCTTTCTTCCTCTGGATGGACTCAAAATCTGTTTCATTTTGTACAATTGTTACATTTTTCATTACAGCATAATGGTAAATCATTATGTTGAACATATAGATTATGTATGCTACTGTGTCTGTCCCAGAACAAAGATTAGAGTACGCTGATTGCCTAAATGTTATGCTTTACATCTGCTGGCACTCTGACAGACTGCCTTTTTTTATTTTCTAATTAAAGAATAAACAAACACAACATACCTTCAATAGGGAGCACAATTTCTAAGAGAATTCATAGGAATCCCCAAAATTCCTCTATTCTGATCAAAATAATATATTATTTGTCTTTAAAAAAAGATTTATGACTGTAAATCACATTCTTATTATAACACTAAGGGACACAGAAAAGATACTAAAGGTGAATCAGTGAAAACAGCAAATAAGAAAAGTTTGAAAAATGAGATACATATACTGGTTTTGCTGTAAGTTATCTACCTAATGGATATTCCCTCTAGTGAAAGCTGTGCAGGTCAACTGCCAGATTTCTCCACATATTTATCCTCTGGAAAATGTTAGTCAGTTAATCATAGCTAAATCAGTAAGGAAAAAGAAAATATAAAAAGCAACATAAAGAAGAGAAGGTTTTCCACTCAGGCTTTATGATCATAACTTCAGGCCCCAAAACTTGTGTGAAGGGGGCTCCTTCGAGAATTTAAATCCCAGCAACTGAGTGACAGACTTGTTTCTGCCTAACACTATCAAAGCATTGTATCAGTGAAGTCTCTGCAGTAGAGAGTATAGAAATACCAGTTCAATATTAGTTCAGAGAGCGAAAAGAAACAAAAAAATAAAACAAACCTACAGAACTCCGTATTATGGATCTTTATGATTATGTTCTGCAGTATTTTCATCGTGGTTTCTATATAAAGACTTCAGATGAAATCTATGTATACACTACAATTCCATTTATCCAGCTCTATCTGCACTATATCCATGAAAATCATCTGCAGACTACTATAGTAAATGTACACTATTTTGGCTTTTTGATGTAAACTCTTCATATGTTTTCCATGATCCTTTAAAACACTAAGTCCAGCATTATGAGCTATGTACTTACTTTCCAAGCTCACACTGTGTTTCAGGTATATTAGTTGGCAACGGTTTCTCTACAGTCAACTCCAGTGCATACCAGAACTCTTCAGTCACGTCTGACAGGAATATGACACTAAAACCAAATATATAAGCTTAATATGATACAGCCTTCTTGCAGACAATTAAAAATGTATGTATTAAGATTCAGTTTAACACAAGTTTAATTAGTGACTGGTTTTCCCATAACACTTCTCACTGCTATCTGAATTCAGTCACCAAAACTAATACTATTTACAGTTATTGATGTAGTAAAATCTCATCATCTTTCTTAACTTTTTAGCATTAAAAGTTGAGTGTTGTTTGTTTGCTGGCTTGTTTTGGATTTCGTTTTTTTTTTCATTTTAGGGGCAGTGAAAACTACAACTCAAAAGCATTTCAACTGCTAACTTACAAGAGAAAGCTGTAATTTCATTTCAGTGTCACAGTATGTTCTTTCTATCCATTTTGAGCTCATAGGACACAGGAACAGAAATAGCATTCACTGATTTGTATAAGGGAAATCTTGTAAAATCTACTAATGAAACTAAGGAATAGATACAGACACACTTATATAAGCATGGCAAAGAGGTAATGCTTTAAAAGAATATTCAATATACTGTTTTGATATACAACCAAATGTTGTCATGACTGAAAACTGCTTGCTGCTAGGTGAGATATGTACAGAGGTATATTTCTGTGACGGACATTCTAAAACAGTCCTTCCCTATTGCAGATTTGCACTGTGCAAACCCATGACCCACTAAGGACCAGTTCTTGTTCTAAATGATAGATAACTATGTCTGTTCCATGACTTTAAGGGTCCAGACTAACAGAGCCTTTAAAGTGAGATAAAAGCAGCTTAGGAAAGAATCATCCGTTTGAAAAGATACACCTGCCACAAACACTTTTATAACACTTTTTCCCAGCTGCTACCACAGTAAATGAAGCAGAGCATGGCTTCAAAAAAAAGATGATAGCCTGGATGTAATGTGAAAGTACTTCTGCCCAGCTGCAATTGCAGTCCCGAGGAGCTATTGCAATTTAAAGTTGCTATTTAGACAGCTTTCTAGCTCAGTACTGCAAAATTGTACTCACATGTACAGATGTCCTTTATGTCATCTTTGCATATATTCTTCTACGTCCCAGCTTACCAATCAGCCCAAAAGTTTGCCAATTATTTTATTATTTGGAAATTCTGCACTTGAAAGATACCAGAAATATTATCTGGTATAAAAAAAAAAAAAAAAATAGGTCTCTCTTCATTAGCAGAATGCATAATTTCTACAAATTCCCACAGAAAAAATATTTACTGCTGTGATAACAGTACTCACTTTTAGAAAATAGTATTGCTTGAAAGCTGTATTGTACAATGATACCTGGAATTATTCTGGTCTTTGGAAAAATCAATACAAATTGAACAAAACTTTGAAACACATGGATTTTGGCTTTGTAAATATTGTGTCTTTGAACACAAGTCATCTCTTTCTGCTCTCCATACCACCCTACCCTCTTCCCCATCCTCATATTTTTGCCAGTCAATTTATACCACTGAAAAAGAGAGAATCATTTTCCTCAATTAAATAATAATTTACTAACCAAATTCCAGGAAAATAAAGTTTGCACCTCTGCACTCTTCACTTACTTGCTGAACTGGTTTAGCTGAAACTAAGACCAAGATGTCATCTCTCTTTATATTGCTAATTATCATACCTGCATACTTTTGTTGGCATTCCTAATGTAATTAAAATACTACAGTTAAAAACCTCTCCTTATTCATTTCCTAGATCATTGTTAATTAATGGAGACTCTGAAGCTGAATGGATTTATGTGAAGATTGTTAAAGGGCACTTCACCCGGCCTTAGTTAGGTTGTTATAGTTTTGCTTATTCTAAGAAGAAAAAATGAAATAATGTTATTTCCTTTACAGGACTTTGAAATTTAGAAAACAAACAATTAATCAGAATTTTTCAGAGGGGCCTTCTAATCATAAACAAATTTCTATAACACTGCTCACAGAATCAGTGCAAACTAGAAGAAATAGGGATTATTCTACTGCCTGTCGATTAGGTTTTTGCCCTCAGAGGAAAGATGCTGTATGGGATATAATCCATGTAAAGTTGAAATTTTTTATATAAATTCCATTTATAACCTTTTGCTTTTTGGTTTTTGGGAGTTATTTTAGGACAGTATCCACATCCAGTGACTGAGGTTTCAATGCAAGTAGTTCACTTATTAGTACAAGAGTCACAACCGCAAGTATGAAAGCTCTACAACTTACTTTTCTTCTGAAGTGCCAACAGCGACTGGGGAAAACTGCAGTTCATACAAAAATGATTGTCTAGGACTAAGAGTGAAAGATTTTTGTCCACAAAGTAACTGATTCTCCAGCACGACATCCAGCTTGAGAATTTTATCTGAGGGATTAGTGATGGGAATATGAATTCCAAGAGTATCCTAGAGAAAAAAAATTAAATTATGAACACATAAAAGATCTTTCTCAAAGAAGTGTAAGACGCTTACTCATGAATTACACTTATAAGAACACATATGGCTGCATCTTTGTTTGATGTGTGAATTAACTCAAAAAAGAGAAGCTGCAGCAAGAGACATTTCCGCCAATCTTCAAATTGTAAAGTAGGTAATTCATAGAATCATAGAATAGTTGGGGTTGGAAAGGACCATGTCACCCGAGGCTCTGTCCAACCTGGCCTTGAACACTGCAGGGATAGAGCATTCACAACTTCCTTCGGCAACCCATTCCCGTGCCTTACACTAAAGAACTTCTTCCTTATATCCAATCTAAACTTCCCCTCTTTAAGTTTGAACCCATTACCCCTTGTCCTATCACTACAGTCCTACAGCCTCTAAGGAAGAGTCCCTCCCCAGCATCCTTATAGGCCCCCTTCAGATACTGGAAGGCTGCAATGAGGTCTCCACACAGCCTTCTCTTCTCCAGGCTGAACAGCCC
>WYDI02020537.1:0-13128 GCA_009867235.2 Psittacus erithacus | reverse complement strand
TTTCTTTTTTTTTGGGTGTTTCTGGTGCTTTTTAGGGGTTTTCTGCCTCCGGTTTCACTTGGGGTGGGGTTGGGAGGGGAGGGTGCATTGTGGTTTGGGTGTTTTGGGGGTTTGGTTTATTTTGTTGCTGCGCCCTGAGGTTGTGGGGTCCGGTTGGTAGCTTTGGGGGTGCAAGGGGGGGATCCCCGCTTTAGGGTCGAAAGGAGGCTCGGTGCTGTGGGTTCAGCCTCAACAACACCACCACTTGTGTCGGTAGAAACTTTTTCTTCCCCCTCCCCCCCGAACTGGCTGCACATGGTGGGGTGCAAGGAGGTGGCTTTTGGGGGAGGCGCAGGCTTTTCCTTCAAAATCCTCCAAGTTTGGGACAATTTGGAAGCAGTTGTGCCATGCGCTGGCGGCTGAGAGGTGGGGGGGATTGTGCGTGGCAGGATGTGGGGGGCACCCCCTTAGTCTTTGGGGTGGGGTGAGGGGGATGTTGGTGTCGAAGGGCGGCCCCAAGCCATGTGTGTGGGGACGCCGGTGTCATTCGAGTCCACGCCAGCGTGGCCGGTGGTGTGGGCAAGAAGGGGGTGTCCACAAAGTCTCCCCCAGCAGCCAGTACAAGGCTTTGGAGACCCCCACTTGCCCGCTGTGGCTCCGTCTTTGCTCTGTCCTTATCGATCACTGGTATTTATTTAATTATTAAGCAGGCAGCTCCCCCCCCACCCCATAACCTCTTCCCTGCTCTAAGCCAGCCTCGTGCCACACCAGGGGTGGCCGCTGCTGGTGGACCCCCCCCATGCCACGGGTTCTCCTGCCAGAGGGCCTTGATACCATGGGCCAGAGGTACGGGCAGGATCCAGCCCCACCTTGGAGGCCTGACCTGGGGAGCTTGGAGGGCTTCTGGATAGCCCCATGGCCTCTGTGTGGTGCCTGACGTCCACAGGGCTCCAGCCTTGGCCCCATCTCTCCCTGGGTGCAGTGCAGCACATGGGCCTGGGGACGGTACTGGCGCAGGCACGGGCATGGGCATGGGCAGAGGTGGGCAATGCAGGGGCTGTTCACAGCACCCTGGGGTGCTGCTGCCCAGCCTGGGGTTCACTTGGCAAAGGGTCACACCTCTGTCCTTTCTTCTTTCTTTTTCCTTTTCTTTTTCTGTTTCTTTTTTTTCTTTCTTTCTTTTTTCTTTTTTTTCTTTTTGTTTCTTTTTCTCTTTTTCTTCTTCATCTTCTTTTTCTTCTTTTCCTTTTCTTCTGTTCTTCTTCTTTTCTTCTTGCCTTCTCTTTTTTTTTCCTTTCCTTTCCTTTCCTTTCCTTTCCTTTCCTTTCCTTTCCTTTCCTTTCCTTTCCTTTCCTTTCCTTTCCTTCCTTTCCTTTCCCTTTTATATTTTCCCTTTCCTTTTATCTTTCTCCTTTCCTTTTTTTCTCCTTTTATTTTTTCCTTTCCCTTTTTTATTTTCTCTTTTCTCCTTTCCTCTCCTTTCTCTTTTTTTTCTTTCCCTCCCCTTCCACCACGACTCCATCCTTCCCTGGAGTCCCACCACCCCACTCTCCGCCGGTGCTGCTCCCTGGGTGCCCGCTCTCTCCTCTGGGCTGCAGTGGGAGCCGCTGGCTGCACGGCCGGGGCAGTTCCGCTCCCAGATCTGGGATCCCAGAGCTATTCCCAGCGCTTTTCCCGGCAGACAGGGGAGAGTGGGATTTTCCTCCGCAGATCCCAGCCTCTGCCCCGATGCCTGCATGAGGGGAAGGCTCCGGTTTCCCCCTCCGTTGCCCTTGCATAGCCTCAGCTTCGATTCCGCCGGGCTCAGATGGGATCAGCCGTTGTCTGCGCCTACTGGATCCAGCCCCGCTGTTCCCATCTCAGCTCCGTGGGGAGGATTGCCTGGGCTCGGGAGCTGCAGATGGTGATGTGGATACATTGGAACGTGCGCGGGAGCCGCCCTTGCCTCGGCCTTCACGCATCTCCCCAGCCGCCACCGCCGGCCCCTCAAGCATGGCGCGGCCGCTTGCGCCCCGGCTGCTCCTCGGGCAGCCACCCTTCCCAGCCGGAACTGGTCCAAGCTGGCACTGGGCAGCCCAGTGGCACCAAAATAGCCCTGGCAAAGGCATCAGCCGGGACGTGCTCCCATTGGGGCCTTGGCCGAGTCTCCCATCAGGCAAGGAGGTCACTTTGTGCCCTCCTGGGTGCTCTGTCCCCGCCTGGGGACTTCCCGGCTCACCTCCATCCCTGCTCAGAGACAGGCCGGGAGCTCTCTGGATTAGCAGGGAAGTGGCACCAGAGCCGCTGCCACAAGACAAAATAACCCTGACGTTAAGGACCTGCCATGCGTGTGTCCCTCGGGAGCTGCTGCTGCGGTGTTCCCAGAGTCGTAACAGTTATCCCAGCCCCTGGAGCTGCGCTGGGGTTGGGGTGGGGCAGCATTTGGGTTGCCCCTGGGGAGGTAGATGTGCAAATGTGATGACCGGTGATGCTTATGCAAACCTCTGTCTCATTAGCTCTGGTACCTACAGGCTGGGGGCAAGGTGAGGTGGGAGCCAGTGTTGAAGGCAACCAGAGCAATGGGAGCTGGTTGTCCTGCTGGAATCCAGCCAGAGACCCTCTCCCAAGCCCCACGAGTCTGCTGGGACTGGGAGAGGGAAATTGGCTCTGCGCATCGCCACTGGCTCAGGCACGTGGCAGGAGCGCGGATCATCCTTTGGCAAATCTCCTTCCCAAAAGTGCAAGCATGGGGAGCACCAGTGCTCGCCCCCTCCACCAGTAGCTCCATCGAACTGGCTTCCAGCCAGGAGCTCAGATTGGCTGCCAACGGATGGGAGCAGCGAGCTGGGCATGGTTGGGGGGAGAGATGGAAGGTTGCAACACAACTTTCAATTCTCCCATCTGCTGAGTATTGTTTGGGAAAAACAATGAAGCTGTTCTTTAAGCACAACCTTCAGGAGAGCCCCACTTGCGCCTGCCAGGCCAGGCCAGACCCTGCTCAAGCTGATCCCAAATCCTCACCATAAACCAGATCCTGTTTTAAGTGTGGTGCATGGGGCTGGGATGGGCATGCGGTGTGACCTGCTGCAGGAGAGACGCAGTCGGGTGAGAGCCGAGCGAGTGGCCGGAGCGAGTGCTGCACCACTCTCCACCGCATCACCTTGAACTTGGCTGGAGCCTTGTGCAATAAATCAGCCACCCTTCTCCAGCGCTCCAATAATTCACCTTCCCGGGCAGCTCTGGCCCTGCTTGTGCTTCCCTCCCTGCCCACAGTTCCCTGCCTCCCTCCCTGCCTTTCCCTCTGTACTGGGGCATGGAGCAAACCCACTGTGTGCCCAGCACTGCGTGCGCGCGCTTCTGCAGCTCACTGAACAAAGCCCAGCTCGCTGCCCGCCCACCTTGAGGCAATAGGGAAGAGTTCCCTTTGGGGCTGTTTTCTTTTATTCCCTCGATCCTGGGTGGGCTGGGGACGGATGCTGGGATTGGCACATGACCTGAGCCTGCTTTGACCCGCCGTTTCTAACCCCACTGATGGCAGCGTGGCTAGTGTGGTGGGATGTGGATGGGGCACTGCTGGTGTGGTAAGGCTCAGTGGGCAGAGGAGCTGGCCACATTCTCCCTGGAAAGGTACAGAAAATAGCATGGAAGGTGGCTCCCCCAGGAGCCCTGGGAGCTTGAGAACCCCAGGTGAAAAGTGCCACGCTGGCAGCCGAATATTCGTCCTGGCTTGGGACTGTGCACGGCAGAGAGAGCCTGGGGCTTTGTTTGGCACCTAGAGGGAGAGGAGAGGATGGTGTCCTCTGCCTTGGGGTGATGGAGGCAGTTCCCTACAGGGGAGGGCTCTCCAGGACCACTTGTGATGCCTGCTTCATGGCTTTTCAGTGCTGCCTGTACCAGCCTTCCCATGCCTGGCCTCTGGGCACTTCCCCGCACTCCAAGGGGTACCCATCATCCCCTGTCATCCACGTCATGGCTGTGCTTGTCCTAGGGCAAGCCAAGCTCTGGATGGTAGGATAAGGATGGTGGCACTGACGTGGAGCTGGAGGGGAAGGAGGGCTTGGAAGAAGATAAAATATCTCCCTGTGAGGCTGGAACCCTGGCCGTGCCATGGCTCTTGGTGCACTAGGGTGGCAGCACCATAACAGAGCACTACCAAGGGGCTGAGTGCTGGTAGGATGGGGCCAGGAGCCTCCTGTGCGCCTCAGTCCCTACAGCTGAGCTGGGTGGTGCAGGCAGGGCTTCGGGGTGCCCAGGACACCGTTTGTCCCTCGGGGACCCACTGGGCAGTGCTTCCTCCTGTGGCACCTTGGGCTGTGCCAGGCAGGCTGGGGCAGAGTGGTGAAGGTGATAGGGAGCAGCTGGAGCATCAGTGGATGCCTGTCTCTGCCACACGGCATTGCCAGTGATGTCCCCACAGCGCCGTGGGGCTGAGCCCCAGAGGGACACTGCCTAGTGCAAAACTCTGGTGGGTTTTGGGTACCAGAGAATTGTTGGAAGCTTTGGATGCACCAGATTGGCACAGGCAAGAACTCAGCCTCCCTCCCTGGCCCTTTGAGTGTCACTCAATGACATGGTGTCACCCTCCGGAAGCAAACAGAGACCCCTGTGCCGGGTATCCCAGGGCCTGGCTGTCCGTCGTGCGGGCCCCAGGCAGGCATCCCCACGGCTGCACTGCTCTGTGCCAGCTTGGCTTGGACCCAGTGCTGGCCGCCAAGGCTCAGCGCTTCCCAAGTCCTGGAGAGGAGCTGGGAAAGGATCCCATGGCCCAGGTGCGGCAGTGCTCCTGTGCCAGGGGACCCACAGGCCAGCCCCTGCCAGGGATTGATTTCCCGGTTAACTCACCACTGCTTGGAAAGCACATCCATCCTACTTCCCTGGCCAGCAGCCAGCTTGGAGCAGCATTTTGGGTGAAATCCTCAGGTCTGGGCTGCCCACCATGGGCACAGCTCTCCCCTAGGCAGCGCTGCCTGGCACAGGAGCGCCATGATCCAGCCCTCCTGCTGACAGCCCTCCTCCACTTCTCGGGAATTTGTACAGATCTGCAGCCAGGTGGATTTATTTTAAAACCTGGATTTTTATCTTGCTTTTTGAGAACTCTTTTGCTCTCCTTGCAAAGGGCCCCTGCATTCTCTTTGCGGAGAAATGGTATTTGGCCGGCTCTTGTCCAAAAAAAACCCCCAACGTGTTTCTGATCACGAAAAACCCAGGAATATTTTTGCTTTCAAATGGGAAAAAAAAAACCCAAACCAACAAAACCCCAACCCAGAGAGAAATGTTGATTTTCCGCCCAGCCATTTCCCCTTTCCCCAAACCTGCCCCAGAATGGGAGGCACCCTCACTTGCTCCTTATCCCAGGGCACCATCCTATAGGCATCGTCCCGCCAGGGATGCCACCCAGGGCTCATCCAGCCCTTGGCAGTGCCGAGCACCCTGCTCTCTTCTCAGAACCCCCTTTTGCCAGCTGCTCCCATCTTGCAGAGTGCTGCCAGGGGGGATGGAGAGTGGCAGTGACCCTGGGGAGCCACCACCATGGTGTTTGCTGCAGAGCTCCCCACTGCCTGCCTGCCTTGCCCTGCTATGATGGGCCATGAAGCTGCTCCGTCCTATGCTTGCTTTTGGGGGGCTGGGATGTGCTGGATCGTGCATCCCCATCTCGCCATCCCCCGGCTGCTTCCCGGTAACTGGGGCTGTCGTGTGATCCCGCCACGCTGCGCCACACAAAATCTCCTTTAGTAACCCATGCACCAGGACAGGCGCGCTGCGAATACCAATGAGGTGGTGCGGGGGGGAAAAGTGCCGAGTCAAGGGTTTTCCATGGAAATGGCACCGCGGGAGGAAGGGAGCGCGCGGGAGCGCGCGCCTGGAGCCAGCGCTCCAGCATCAGGGCTCCCCAGCGAGAGTGAGAGTGATGGGATGGGTTGTGGGACTCATGGCCAGGGCATGGAGGCACATCCACTGCGGTCAAGGCCGGCGTGGCTCGGCTCGGCTTTCCTGCTGTCTGGCTGCAGGGAAGCGCTCGCCTGGCCCCGGCCAAGCGCGCTGCTGATCAAAGGCACAGGCGGGAGGGCGCAGGCTTGTGCGAGCAGCGCCCCTGGCCGCCCGCCACCCCCCCGCCCCGCTCCGCTCCCCCGGGAGTTTGTTAAACAAATTTTTGTTAATTGCACAAGGCCAAGAGTTTGGTGGAGAAAAAAGCCGGGAAATTCCCCTGCCCTGGGCCACCCCTTCCCCGCTTCCCCTGCACTGCTCTTGGGGAGCAGCCGGGTCTCCCACCACCCCCAGCGCTGCAGCATCCCAGCGCCTGGGGGGAGCAGCTGCAGGGTGTCCTCAGGTCACTCCTGCCTGCACTTCACCTCCTCGGAGCCGGGGCACCCATGGCCCGTCTCCTCCAGCCTCCTCCAGGGTTGGACCCTGTCACCGGACGCGGTGACACCCGGCACCTCGACCACCAGCATTTTGCCGTCTCTTGGACGTTTCCCCCCACCTTGGAAACAGCCTTTGTGAGCCGCCTGCGGGCAGCCCCCGCCGCCGAATCCTGTCAGATTAGTGAACATATGGGATAAAAGCCTCGGCTTGGCGGCGGCTCTGTACCGGGTGGGGGCTGTGGCCGGAGCTCTGCCAAGAAGGGAGGATGCGTGGCTGGGCGCCTGCCTCGGCTCCTTCTGAGGTCATGGCTATAGATAGCCCGGGAGGGCGCAGGGCCGAGGGCAGGATCCACACAAGCCCTTTCTAGTCCTATGGGCACCCACTGCCTTGGGGGGAGCCACGGCTGAGGCTCAGGGCATGCTGGTGGCGGGGGGAGGTTGGCTGGGCCAGTCACCTGCCACTGTTGCTGCAGGCTGTGACTGTGAGCCTGCAGGAATGCACTGCGCGGCATCACCATCCCCTCTCCATCCATGACCATCCCTCCCCATCCTCAGCCATCCTCTCTCCATCCTCAGCAGTGAGCAGGGTCCCGCAGCTCTGTTGGCTCCATGGCCAATGCCATACCCAGGGTTGGCTTTTGATGTTGTTTCTGGCCAGGTCTCCTTCCAGGCTGAGGCATCCTCACCACCGGGGTGCACCCGTGTATGCAAAGAGGCTAGGTTGGGGAATGTGGGGCTGGGGTTCCCCCCATCAGCTCTCTGGTTATGGTGCAGCTCAGCTCCCCACATGGCGGGGGTGCCCCCACCAGCCCCGTGGGGCCCCAGAGCGCCGGGGTGGCTGGGGAAGGCATTGTTGATGAGGGCGCTAAAAATAGAGTGGGACTGGGATCTTAATGGGACTTTGTGGGAAACCTGGAAACATTTTCTCATCCCCGTAAATGAGTCCAGATGCATTAGCAATGACTGCATCGCATCCTGAGGTACCGCCGGAGGGAACCAGGACGTGCTCGTCAGCCTCCTCGCCTAGTGCTGGGGAATTGGTTGGAGAAGGAAGTCCTTGCTGTGTCCTGTGTGGGGATGGGGACAGAGAGACCCTGGCTGAAGCTTGCCTGCCGTCGCTGAGGTTGTGCACATGGGTGCTGTTGGGTTGATGTGCATGTGAGCATGTGCAGGTGGTAATGGCACTGCAGGCCCCAAGCCTTGGGGTGGGCAGTGGGAGACAGCGCTGCACCCCGCTGCACCCCATGGTGGCATCGAGCTGGTGGGAGGGTTTCCTTCTGCTCCACTGGGATATTGGCTGGGATGTTTGCTCCTGGAGCACTCAGTCCAGCTCGGGGACCTTGGACTCCCCCAGGGGATGGCTCTGAGCCAGCCTGGGCAAGTAGCCCAGGGTGGGTGGCTGGTGGCCTCCACGTCACGAGGCCGGTTGGCATGGCAGGCTCCATGGTGTGGCAGTGGCACTTAGTGGTTACAGTGGTGGCCCAGGAGGCAAAGACAGTCTTGATCCATCCCTTGGCTCTGTTTTGGGTGGGGAACAGCACCTGGCAGGGGACAAGGGCAACAAGGGAGGCAGCCACCAGCCTCCATGCTGGGCACTGCCAGCGTCCCGAACAGAGCCCCTTTGTGCAGGCTGGCCCCATTCCTGATGCTTGGGAGGCATCCAAGTCCCTCCCGAAATAGGAGCCGGCTGGACTCAGCCTTTGAGCCTTCCCAGGAAAGCTCTTCAGAGCTGGCAACCACGGATGAACCCCTGTTTGCCCGCAGTAGAGCATCCCCATCCCTCAGCACTCAAGAGTACAGTAATGCAGCTGTGCTGGGGGCAGTGCCAGTGCCTCTCTTTCTTTGCTCCCTGTTGCCGTTCTGTGCCTCAGTTTCCCTCTGCCCACGTGCAGGGTCCTGGTGGGGTGTCCCCAGCCTCCAGGGAACCTGTGCGATGCTGGAGCAGAAGCTGACCCTCGGGCATGTCCATGGCTTTGGCACAGGCCCCGGGGGGAGACAATCCTCCTGCAAGGTCGTCGGCTCCTCAGGGAAAGGCCGGGGTTATTTTTAACTGGTGACTTGCTCCAACCTGCCAGGGATTGGATTTGCAGCGGGGTGAGCATGGGGAGCCCATCACAGGGTGCAGAGGTACCCCCTGGGTCTTCCCTTTCCCCCAGCAGCCACCCCCCGAGGGGGAACTGGGGACCCCTGTCTGCACCACCACACCTTTAATGGTGTGTGATGGATGGAGGTGTGCTGGGGGGAATTGCTCCTCCTTGGAAAGGCCAGGATGAGCATGCAGGGCTAAAAATATGTTGGGAGGGAAATAAAACCTCCTGCGTCAGGGGCTAAAGCTGGGCTTAGAGCCCTGGGCTCAGCCTTTGGTTGGGGCCTGAGGGGTCCCTCAGTGCTGGAGAGTGATGCTTAACCAGGGTGTCTCCTGCCTCAGTTTCTCTCTGTGCTCCTGGGGGTACAAGTTGCCACCGATCCCGGTGCCACATTCTGGGGGCAGCTCGCAGGCTGGGACCTCTGGGTACCCCTGTAGCCGCGGTGTGCAGGGTGGGCGGCAGTGGGGCACCCTCAGCCCCACGCTGACATAAGGCCAGCTGGAGGAGCTGGCAGCGCTGGGGCCTGTTGGCAAAGCTGCTTTCTTTTTTCCAGCTCCATGAAACATTTCCCTTCCTTGGAGACCCGGGGCGGGGGGGGGGGGTGTCAGCTGGGAAGCCACGTGGCCTCAGCGCTGCAGACCATGGGATCCTGCCCTGAGTGGAGGGAATGTCTCCTTGGCCATGGGCCGGGTCCCCTCCGTGCTGCTGTTGTGCTGCTTGTGAGGCTTTTGCCAGATCCTGTCTGCTGCTGTCGCATCCCACCTCTTCTGCGGCAGTGCCGTGCCTCAGTTTCCCCGTCTTTGAAAGCAAATCTCGGGGACACCCCGGGGGAGTGGCTGAGCTGTTGGCTCCCACATCTGGAGGGGGATGAGCAGGGACAGAGCATGGGGAAAGTGAGGCACCAGAGGGATCTGCAGGAAGGTGATGCTTCCAGCACCCTCCCAGCTCCATCCATCCATCCATCCATCCCTTCCTCCACAGGGTACCACCACTGGGGCATCCCATACCCCGGGTACAGCACTCCCTAGTTTGGGGTGTATTTAGCAAAGCTGGGCAGGGACCAGCAGCATCACTTGTTACAGGTGAATGTGCAGACCAGAGACAGGGTGATGGGGGCAGAGCTTGCCTCCCCCAGGAGAGGAGGGGCAGTGCTGGCTGGTGCAGGCCCAGGCAGTGCTTGGCACCTAAAGAGAGCTGGTTTTCTTCCTGCTGTTTTCCAAGCAAACTGCCTGCACGGCCTCCTGTGACCTGCGGCTTCGGCGTGCTCCCCGCTCCCAAGTGCCAGCATGTCGGCACCAGCCCAGCACCGGGTGCTTGCGGCGCCCACAGGGAAGCAGAGGACCAGGTGGGGTGGTTGTGGGCAGCACGAGGAATGGGGAGCCCAAAAGGCTCCCAGAGTCCTCGGACTGCCAGGGACCCAGATGCATGGCTAGCACCAAGTGCTTTGTTATAAGCCCATCGCAGTCTGATCCTGCGTGGGGCTGAGCATCAAGGCAGTAAATGAAACACAAGGGCTTGCATCCATCCTGGCTCGCGCTCTCAACAACAGGATGACTGCATCCAGAGCATGCTGTGGGTATGGTGCAGCCCACGTGGATGTTGGCTGGAGGATGCTGTCAGCTTCGGGAGAGAGGGGGACACAAAAAACTGGGGGGTTCGGAGCTATGAGGTGGTTGCACCGTGTTCTTGCCTTCACCTCCACATCACAACAGCGTGTTCTGCTTCACAGCGGCCCCGCTATAGGGCTGGGTGTGCAGAGGCTTGTCCCATCCCCAGCTGTGTTCCTGGGATCCCTCCTATTGCCCTGTGCCGCAGTTTCCCCCCACTACCAGCATGTCAGTGCTGTTTTCCAGGGCTGGGGAAACCTCTTGGGGATGTGCTGAGCTGGCCGGGAAGCCTGGCTGCAGCTCTTGTTAATAAATACTTTATGATGAATCCAAAGAGATTTCCTCCTCTGGAGCAATTATTGTAAAATGGGCTCTAATAGAGCGCAGGGCTGGCCCCGGGAAGGGCTGGGTGCTTTTCAGGGCCTAAGTGCCTCCTTCCATCCCCTCTAATGAGCACTTCCCAATCATTGGCATCTGTCTCGGCAACAGGTCTCATTCCCAGGTTAACTTATTACCCAGAGCCGCTTTGGCAGACGGTTAAGAAGTGGCTCCTGGAAGCTTTGCGGGGCCCATATCAGAGTTTCATCCATGCCAAAGGTACCCAAAGCCTTTGGTGAAGGGAAACTGAGGCTGGGG
The DNA here is from genome assembly GCA_009867235.2 of Psittacus erithacus. Taxonomy (NCBI): domain Eukaryota; kingdom Metazoa; phylum Chordata; class Aves; order Psittaciformes; family Psittacidae; genus Psittacus; species Psittacus erithacus. The sequence goes on along the minus strand of WYDI02020537.1, from coordinate 2,478 downwards.
CAAGGAGCAAATCCTCAACTTGCCCCTTTTGGGCACCAGGATTTGAGGATTTTTGGGATTGCTGGAATCTCTCCAGCTGCGTCCCCCCTCTGCCACCATGCCAAAGCTTCCCATGGGGGCACAGTGCCTGGTGCCGAGCGTGGCAGCCCATGCCTGGGTTGGTGTGGCCGCAGGGAGCGGGACCCGGCAGTGGTGCTGGGGTGTGTGGAGCTTGGCAGGGCCCCTCCACACCCCTTCATCACACAAGGCTCCGCACCGCTCCCCGCGTGCCACAGGGGCACTGTCCCACTCCTCCCCACAGCAGTGTGGTGGGGAGCAAAACCTGCTGACAAAGTAAGTGACCCCTCCCGTCCTCCTCCCCCTCCTCCCATGAAATCTGCTCGGGAATTTCCTGAGGAAGTGTTTTGGTTTTTTTTCATTGGAAAATTCAGGCTGTTTTGCCAAGCCTGACTTGTTTGGACACGGCATTCAAGTGGAGGATGCTCAGGGCCCGGTCAAACCCATCCTACAGTGTCCCTGTGTGGCACAGAGCATCCCACACTGGGACAGGGTGGAAGACACCCGTCGAGCAGCTGGAGTCAGAGGTGGCAGTGACGGGCACGGAGAGAGGCCCACACCAGCTCTGGGGTGCTGCTAAAGCCCAGTTAAACCTGGCGCAGCATGCCCAGCTCCATGGCAGGACTGACACCAAGACAGAGCCAGGCTTGACCTGTGCCTCAATTTCCCCTCACAGCATCTGGTGCAGAAAGCCAGCACTCTCCCTGGAAGGGGGAAACAAGAGGGTCCCTGTTCTGGGGCTGGCAGCACCCTGGCGTGGGCATGCTCTTTCTTACAAGCCCAGGCTGGATGAGGCCCAAGCACAGGCTCTGATGCCAGATTCCCATCCGGAAATGCCCCAGGACCAGCTTCGTCTGGGGTATTGCAGCACGTCTCTGCTTTCCAGTCCCGCAAAGGAAAAACAGCAGGAGAAGCACTTAACCAGCCCTTTGTCCCTTTGCCAGTGCTCTGTGCTGCGTGCAGAGCATGGGGATGGACCCCAGCTCTTTCAGTTTGTCCCCCCCCATCCCACCCACCCGGTGCCCCTGGCTGCCTGCGCCTAGCCCCGCTCGAGCAGCTTAACTCGGAGAGCAGGATAAGCTGGAGGGAAAGTTGCCAAGGGACTGATGGGCTTTGGGGCAGCTCTCGTCTTGCTGTGATCCTGGGTACAGGGAGGACTCAGCAGGCACTGAGGGCTTCATAGGGCTTCTGCGTGCAGCAGGCCTTTGGGGGATGGCAGCAATTTTTTGGGCTCCTCAGAATAAGCAGCCACCAAGGGCGATGAGCTGCGCACTGCCCCGGCCAAGGGTTGGCTTTGGAACTGGCTGCTGCTTTTTTCAGCTCCTGTCTTACTTTTGTTTGACCTTCTTCCCTAATTTAAGCCACATGCCCAGCCATTGCCCAGCTGCACTGAATTGGTGGCTGCTGCTGGGGAGGGAACCAGACCTTGTGGCTGTGTGGAACTGTAGCTGCGCTATGAGCAGCCACTGGTGATGGGGTCCCCTAGCAGGATAGGTCCCCCAGGCTGGAATGGGTCCCCAGGGTCAGGAGGGGTCTGTGTCCCCCCCCAGGCAGAGTTGGGTCTGCACGGGTGGGGTGGGCTCTCCAGCAAGAGGGGTCCCTTGTGGGCTATGGGGGGACACCCATGGGGTCGCAGCTCTGGTGAGGCTGGGTCCAGAGCAGGGGCTGTCAGCAGGTCTGTGCTTGGTGGGTTTAGGGAGGCCCTGCTGGTGGCTGGTGGTGCAGTTCTTGGTGTCTCTGCGGGGTTCAGGGGACAGCAGGGGCTGTGCTGGGGTGTCTGTGCCAGGTTGCAGCAAGGTCTGTGCCAGGGAAGCAGGTCTGAGGCTGTGCAGGAGCTGGTTTGGGGTTAGTGGGGCTCTGCGGGACTTGGGACCAAATGGGAGTTATCAGGGCCCATATGGGGTTAATCCCTTCAGGGAGCCTGCTCCAGGGGACACTGTTCCCTCCAAGCAGGGTCACTTTGGGACACAGCTGCTTCAGCTAGGGAATGGCATCGCTGCCCTAGGTTGAGTGGGACCAGTGCAGTGTCCAGAGCTGTTTGCCCCATCCCCTGCTGAGTTCCAGGTCCTCCCCAGGCTCCAGCTCATGGGCACTTTGGGGATGCAATTTCTTGTTTTCTCCTGGGGCTGGACCCATCCTGCAGTGCTCACACATGGGAAAGGCAGTTGGAGCACTGCTGCAACTGGGGAAACTGAGGGAGCTTCCCACTGGTGCAGGGGAAGCTGGGGTGTGAGACACGTGTCCCTTGGATGCTGTGAGCTGCCAGTGCCTGGCCACTGCTGGAGTGGTGACTGCGGCAGGCACAATGGCAGGTAGGGTTGATGTGGCTGTCAGGATCAGATCATAGAATCCCAGACTGGTTTGTGTTGGAAGGGACCTTAAAGCTCCTCCAGCTCCAACCCCTGCCACGGGCAGGGACAC
>WYDI02020532.1:0-15211 GCA_009867235.2 Psittacus erithacus | reverse complement strand
AGAGACAGGACACCTGACCCAAACTAGCCAAAGAGGTATTCCATACCATAGCATGTCATGCCCAGGATGTAAACTGGGAGTTACCCAGAAGGGCTAACTCTCTGCTCGGTTGGTGGGTGGTGAGCGATTATATTCGCTCCCCTTGTTATTTCTCGTATCATTATTATTATTGGTGGTAGCAGCAGTGGTTTGTGTTATACCTTAGTTACTAGACTGTTCTTCTCTCATCCCATGGGAGTTACAATCTTTCCATTCTCCTCCCCATACCTCCGGGAGGGGGGAGAGGGGAGGACAGATGAGGGGGAGGGGGGAATGAGCAGGCTACGTAGTTTTCTAATTTACAACTAAGCTTAAACCATGACAGAACCCCAGATAAAAAACAGGGGGAACTTTACAGTGATTCTTAAAAAAATCATTTTTACCCTTTATGTCTTTTCCAATTAGAGGTGTAGACATCAGTTGTTATTGTATTGCTTTCTCTTTTCATAGTCATCCCCAAGACTCTTGTTAAAGGCTATGGCAGTAGGTGTCCTGTGTTCGTGTAACATGAAGTTGCTTTTTGGGGTATAGGTATTGTTTTCACTATAGTGTATTCAAAATGAATGTTAAAAAATATGCAGTCACTGCTCCATGGGAACTTTTCAATTGCCCACTGCCATTTTACTGAGAACAAGAGCTGATACACTGAGATTTTAAAATGTGGCAGATTGGAATTCTTTACAAAAACCCACTGGCAGCAGTACTGTTTTCATCAGTTAAGACTGAAAAAAGGCGTCTGTCTATGATTAAACCCTTGTCTTTATGGAATGATGAAACATGAAGTTCCTGTGTCATCTCATCTTCATAAAAAGGGAAAATTTATAGACAATGGAAATTTGGAAGCCTTGAAATAAATGACTATGAAATCTGTTAGAATGGCCATGTCTGTAATTTCAACTAAAAAGTAATACAAAGCCTTTGGGGGATAGAATTAATGCAGTGATCAGAAATGTATGAAAAACTTTGTGATAAACAAGATCATAGTGTCTCCATTTCTCTCTTTCTTCCCTTCCTTTCCCAAAACAGCCCAGTTGGTCATGCAATATAGAAAGTATTAATTAGATACATTTCCTAATAGATTGAAGCCTGTGGTTTTATTTTGGCTTTATTATAATAATGCAATTCTTTAAAAACAAATGGATAGGGGTTTCTGGATATTTCCTGGTTTAGCAAGAGTGCAAAAAGAGAGGAGGATGTGTGACATCAGCCTTCACATTTGTATCTCCCAGGACGGAATTTTACTCGCTTAATTGACAGTCCATTTAGTTTATTATTGGTTTAGTTTAGAAATCAGTGACTGGTTACTGGAATTTGCTCTTCTAGAACCGTATCCAGCCTCACCTTATCAATAGTCCTTTGTCTCTGTAAGTTTTACTATAAGAAAAAAGTTTATGTGAAACTTCTCTTTAACTGTAAGATGTAATTTTACTGGTGAAGGGATGGGTTGTTTTTTCCCCTTTTTAGTGTATGTACAAAATGGTGCACATAGAAAAGAAGCAAACTGAAAATAAACTTCCATGCCTACACCCACGTCATCGTCAAGACCTCTTAGAAGGATATCAGTAATCACTATATTGCTGATATCTGTAGTATGTTAATTCTTTTACTGTCTCCTGAATACTGTTCTCCATCCTTTGTGTGCTGTACCCATTCTTTGAACCTCCTTGTATGAGTCAAACTTCTTTTTAGGTTAGAATGGGTTATGAATGATCACCTACTTAAATTAGGGTGAACTTATATAACTAAATGTGGAGTCTGACCCTTGGTGTCTATGACTAATTTTCCCCTTATAAGCCAAGATCAGATACTAAGCATTTACAAAGCTGGTTAAATCAGTAGATACTTCTGGGGAGAGAAAAGTAAAAAAAAAAAAAAATAAAAAAAAGAAGTCGGTTTTTCCCATGTTTTTTTTCACAGTAGTTTAATCTTCATGGAGCTTTTGTAGCTTCAAACACTTCAAACTCAAATCCCAAGTTCCTTACAAAAATAAAATGGGTAAGATCTTAGTTAATACTTTTGCTCTCTGATTAAAATCACAAAGAGTTCCAGCTTTTAAAAGTTCTTAGACAAAAGGACAAATTCTGCTCTTGGCCTCATTCTGTAATGTCAGTGAATCATTGCTGTTAAGTTCATTTATTGGTGTAAAAAATGTCGATTCTTTACCCCAAAAGACACATATTTAGACTGTTGATCATAACAGTAAAATCTTGCATTGAATATATGCAGCATATGAGGGGGAGGATGCAAAACTGAAGTACCTGCAATGTGAGAAGGCTTCAAGCTGTAAAGTCTTATAGGTGTAATGTTGAAATTGAAGTGCCAGATAACTGGGGACTAACCAGTTAATTAAGTGTTTGTAATACACTGTACATGTTAGCCTGGTTATAGTACTCAAGGAGTCTTCCAGTGAATATATTATTGTAGCACCATCTCAAAAAATAGAGAAAATACTGATTTAGTTAGTGGCAAAATTCTGCACTTTGGGTAAGAAAGTTTATGGTCATTTTTATGTAATGCATCACAGGCTTAAATAAATGTGAATTGCTGGCCAGGGTATTCAAAATGAGGAATCCATTAAAACTTCCATATCATCATTTCATGTTTGCTACTGTAATTAAATATTTAACAACAGATATATGAGAACAATGAAACTGGTTTATGAACAAGGAAAGTTCTTCTTTTGCCATCCTGCACACCGCTGGGCAAGAAGAACCTCTGCTAGATGTGAGCCTTTCTCCTAGAGCAAAGATTTGATTGTTCCAGACTCTGAGTCTAGGTAGTAGGCATTAAGCCTTTACCCCTGTTTAGTCAGTGTTCTTGTAAGCACAGGAAGGCACTGGAAGAAGGCAAGACTGGTGCATCACATGGAGAAAGAGAACAGGATGGCAGAGAAGGGAAAGGAGCACTATGCTAGTTTAGTGGTAGTTCTAAATAACTTTAGATGCATAAAAAAAGCACTGTTTTTTATGGCAAGGCACAATATCTTGCACAGAAGTGCTAGCAAGTACGTTATCACCATTAGCAGCTATATCTGTGTCCCAGGTACAGCAGTAGCAGTCATTTTTCTCCTTCTTAGTAGCTGGTGCAGTGCTGTGTTTTTGACTTTCAGCCTGGAAACAATGCCGATAGCACCAATGTTTTTAGTTGCTGCTCAGTAATAGTTAGTCTGACCAAGGACTTTCTGAGTCTCATGGTCTGTCAGGGAGGAGGGGAAGCCAGGAGGAAGCAGAGACAGGCACACCTGATCAAAACTGACCAAAGAGGTATTCCATACCACAGCACGTCGTGCCCACTATATAAACTGGGGGTAGTCACCTGAAAGGGCTAGATCACTGCTGGGATCGGGCTGGGTATCAGTCTGTGGGTGGTGAGCAGTTGTATTCTTTTCCCTTGTTATTTCCCTTATCATTATTATTATTGGTGGTAGCAACAGTAGTTTGTGTTATACCTTAGTTACTGGACTGTTCTTCTCCCATCCCGTGGGAGTTACGTTCTTTCGATTCTCCTCCCCATCTCCCCGGGAGCTGTGGGAAGGAAGTGGGGGGAGCGAGCAAGTGGCTGCGTGGTTTCTGAGTTACTGGCTGACTGGACTTAAACCACGACAGTTCTTTTTGGTGCCCAACGTGGGGCACGAAGGGTTGAGATAACGGCAGATCTGATCAGAGTGTGTCTAACCGTATTTGTGATAAGCATTCATTGTTTCCGATTAATAGTCACTGGTCACAATGCTGGTTTATTGGCTCTCAAAGTTGTTACTCTTGATCTCACAGTTTCAACATGTCATAACTTACTTAGAGCAGGTATTTGCTGTCTTAGTGTTTCTCAGATGAGGGCCTTGGGCTAAGGTCCTTGACTCGTTGTACTTTATGGTAATGACTTGTAATACAATAGAATCATTGACCATGAAACTGATCTGGCTTGCGTTCCCAGTGTGGTCACCACCTCTATACTTTGGGAGGTATATAATACAAGTTTTTGCACATCTTTTTTCTGCTCCTTGGGTGGTGAACCCATGAAGGAGACATTTCCTTATCTTCCCAGCTCCCCCACCAGACTGTTTACAGCATCATTTGACAGTCATGAAGGTTTTGAATGGCTTTTAGGTACCCTTGAGACCTGCTTGCTGATTGTGATGGGGATCACCATGTTGACACACAAACGGAGTGTGTTTTACCTGCAACCATTTCTTCTGGTCTTGAGAGTTAAGCAGGGTCGGGTTTGGGCCTTGTCTAGGGTTAGATGACAATATAGGAGGACCAAGAGATTTTCTCTAGGCTGGACAGTCCTGAGTGGCAGGGTGTATGTGATAGTATGGACAGGTATCTAAGCCGGTGGGTCCCTCCAGTGCTTTGGAATTTCACCACTGAACAAGCGCAAAATCCAGAAAAAACAGTAAAATACTTAAATGAGGTGTGTTGTCATTCTGGTCATACCAGAGTGGGACAAATCATGGCAACATGCTGGGACTTGGCCTATGCTTACAGAGCCCTGTTCAACACTATCCAGCACCTTCAAAGGCAAAAAAATGTCTCTGGATCTAATGGCAAAGCAACAGACAATGCAGCTACTCTAACTGCAAATACGGCAGCTACACCAGCCCCAGCGACAAGTACCGCAGCTACTCAAACTCCAACTGCAACAGATAGCGCAGCTACTCCAAGTACAGCAGCTACACCAGCCCCAGCAACAAGTACAGCAGCTACTCAAATTCTGACTGCAGCAGACAGTGCAGCTACTCCAGCTCCAAGCACAGCAGCTACACCAGCCCCAGTGACAAATACAGCAGCTACCCAAACCCCGACAACAGATACTGCAGCCACATTGACCACAGTGATAATCACTGCAGCTAAACCAGAGGACCAATTCATGTCAATATCAGTTGCCCCTGTAAAAAGCAAAAAAAAGACAAAAAAGATGAAGCAAGATGAAGAAACAATGTACACACCACTGACAGCATCTGACAGGAGTTATGAGAGGGACAAGAGGAAGAAGAGGTGACTTCTCAACCCCGTACCTCAACCAAGCTATGGAATATGCGAAAAGATTTTACCCGTCAACAAGGGGAGCACATCATCACCTGGTTGCTCCGATGCTGGGACAGTAGGGCGACAGTCACGAACTACAAGGTAGAGGAGCCAATCATCTGGGATGGAAAGGAGAATTGACAAATCTTGCTAGGGAAGGGAGAACTGACGAAGCAGTTTCAAATGAGAAACAGTCCCTCAGCCTTTGGAGGCCTCCCTTGGCAGATGTGAAAAAAAGGTTTCCATACAAGGACGATGTTATGAGTCGTTCGGCCAAGTGGACAACTCCAGAGAAAGGCATCCCATCTCTGAGGGTATCAGCCATTGCAGAGATGATCTATCACAAGCGGGATGCCACAGATCCAGATGAAGTCGAACGTACACGACCCATGTGACGGAAATACACACAGAATGCACTGTTATCATATGCCCACTCATTGGCAGCAATAACCTGCAAATGATATAGCACCACTAAGAGTGGATGAAATGATTCGTCAACTCCAAGAGTTCGAAGATAATCTCACCCCTTCTGTCGTTTCAACTGTGGAAAAAACTGTCTCAGGAGTTCAGACAGTTGAGAGACTATCTATCCAATCTATCCAGCTCCCCACATGTACCAACCCACGTCTCAGCTATTAGCAAAAGGCTTCCTATTGCTCAAGAGAGAAGATATAGGAAGTATACACCACAGGCCACCCATGGTTTTTCCTGCGGGATCACGGAGAAGATATGATGAAGTGGGACAGAAAACCTACCTCAGCTCTGGAGGAATGGGTGTGTGAATTGAAGAGGAGAATAAAGGTCAAGGATGATCATCCCATGAAAGCTGTGGCTTCAGTCTCTGGTGAGCAGGTTCCCAGATGGAGTGGAAGAGCTGATTTTACTCCAGCTCCTGTGAAAAAGAAGAATAACCCCTTTCTACAGGACTTAACTGTTCAGTGTTATGATGGCTATTAGAGGGGCCCTGCCTCCAGCCAGGCTGAGGTAGGGGACAATCGGATTTACTGGACTGTGTGGATCAGGTGGCCTGGCACATCAGTCCCACAGAAGTATAAGGCTCCAGTAGATATCAGTGCACAGTGTACCCTAATGCCATCAAGCTGTCAAGGGGTGGAACTATTTCTGGAGTGACAGGAGGATCCCAAGAGTTGACTGCACTGGGGGCTGAAATCAGCCTGACTGGGAGGAAGCAGCAAAAGCACCCCATTGTGGCTGGTCCAGAGGCTCCATGCATCCTTGGCATAGACTACCTCAGGAGAGGGTACTTCAAAGCCCGAAAAGGGTACCAATGGGCTTTTGGTATTGCTGCTCTGGAGACAGAGGAAATTGAGCAGCTGTCCACCTTGCCTGGGCTCTCAGAGGATCCTTCTGTTGTGGGGTTGCTGAAGGTGGAACAGCAACAAGTGCCAATCGTGACCACAACAGTGCACCGGCGGCAATATCGCACCAACTGAGACTCCCTGATTCCCATCCATAAGGTGATCTGTAGACTGAAGAGCCAAGGAGTGATCAGTAGGGCCTGCTCTCCCTTTAGCAGCCCCATATGTCCAGTGCGAAAGTCTAATGGACAGTGGAGACTAATGGTAAACTTTCATGGCCTGAATGCCGTCACACAGCCCTTGAGTGCTGCCTTACTGGGTGTGCTAGAACTTCAGTATGAACTGGAGTCAAAGGCAGCCAAGTGATATGCCACAACTGATATTGCCAATGCATTTTCTCAATTCCTCTGGCAGCAGAGTGCAGGCCACAGTTTGCTTTTACTTGGAGAGTTGTCCAGTACACTTAGAAACAACTGCCCCAGGAGTAGAAACACAGCCCTACCATCTGCCATGGACTGATCCAGACTGCACTGGAACGGGGGCAAGCTCCAGAACACCTGCAATGCATTGATGACATTGTCATGTGGGGCAATACAGCAGAAGAAGTCTTTGAAAAAGGGAGGAAAATAATCCAAATCCTGCTGAAAGCCGGTTTTGCAATAAAACGGAGCAAGGTCAAGGGACCTGCAGAGGAGATTCAGTTTCTGGGAATTAAATGGCAAGATGGAAGTCGCCAGATCCCCACAGATGTGATCCAAACTAACCAAAGAGTCATTCCATACCACAGCACGTCATGCCCAGTATATAAACTGGGGGCTGTCACCTGGAAGGATAGATCACTACTCAGGTCGGGCTGGGTATTGGTTGGTGGGTGGTGAGCAGTTGTATTCTCTTCCCTTGTTATTTCCCTTATCATTATTATTATTGATGGTAGCAGCAGTGGTTTGTGTTATACCTTAGTTACTGGACTGCTCTTATCTCTGCCCGTGGGAGTTACATTCTTTCGATTCTCCTCCCCATCCCTCTGGGAGTGGGGGGAGGAAAGGGGGGGAAGTGAGCTAAGGGATGTGTGGTTTCTGAGTGACAGGCTGGGCTTAAACCATGACAATCAGATACGTAGCTGCCCCGAAGCTGAAAGGAAGTGGTACAGGGACAAATAGCCTGATGTATATCACTTCCCCTGTTATATTTTCCATGTTACCTTCGGAAAGATTTGGGCATAGGTATTGCCCTTGGAAACTGCTATCTACCACTGTTCTACTGACTTTATCTGTTGGCTGATAGGAATATGGCAAATTAGTTTTTAATCCTTGCATGTAAAATATAATTTAAAGTTCTCAAGATTCAATCTTAAAGTCAATAGAGAAAATGGAAAAAATCATTTAAAGTCAGCAAATTGAAGATTCTTCTTTATTTTCCTAATATGCTTTCAGGTACACTATAAAGGCTTTGAAAGTGCTGGTTAGGGGCTTAGGGCATGCATTCATTTCTCTCTTGTGTGTTTTCTAATGTCCTCCTTTACAGAAAAAAACCTCAGCATTAATGTCGTTATGCCACTTCACTGTAGTCAAGATGAGTGATTCAGAGGTTTAATAACTCCTTGAGTAACCTAACAGTATATAGTATTTTCTGGAAAAATGGACATTTTAAAACAGAAGTTTTGGCTTTCCCAGGAGAAACAACTGTGTTTCACTATCATGCTGGCATGGAAAGTTTCAAGATGATGATAACTGTAAAAAAATGTGTCCTCAGGGGAATAGCACTCAGCAGTTTATTTAGCACAACTTTTAATTTGTAGTGTTATATGGTGAAAAAGTAAATATTCAGCACCTATGCCATTCCTTTGTGTATGGGTGCACACATATTGGAGGGGGACAAAAAGGGGAGACAGTATAGGCTGCTGTCTAGATAACTATCATATTGCCTATTGAGGTGAGAAAATACAAGGCAGTGTGAGTAATGACTGAATACCCAAGTGCATTTGTATGTGCTATTTATATGAATGCTTTGTTCTGTTGAGTTTATATTTTGAGCAAAAGAAACAAGTGAAGGGGGAAGAAGAAGGAAAGGCCTATGAAAAAGTAGCAGTTATGCTGCTATACCCAAGTATCTTGTGATGCAGGTACTTGATTTTACATTCTTCAGACCATATACAAGCACAGATGAAATGCCAGTTTTGTAGACTGCTAACATAACAAGAGGAAGAAATCAAAACTTACTACAATTCAGAAACTGGTAGCTGTTCCAGCCTCCCTGGTACCACTCTCCATGCCTTTCCCTATGACTAGTGCATGGACACATGTGCCCTCTCCAGCCTGCAGGCAGCCCACATCATTCAGACCACATTAACAAAAAATCAACCTCCATGCCTAATAAATATTTCATGTCCTTAAATGTCAGCCCTGGTCTCATCCTAGTAAAATTTATAGCAGCCTACCTTCTGCTTGAACTGATTATCTCTCAGAAACAGTTTAGAAGTGACTTCCAGTCCAGATTCAAGATGGAAATCTTGCTCCAGTGGCCTTTGAGAAGACTATTTTCTGTGCTGACATAGCTTTTTAATACAAAATAACATAGGAAAACTAAAAAGCTTTTACCTTTCTCGACCAGAAGCAACATGCAAACAGTATGTGGAAGATGCTTAGTGTGTGTGTCTGTCTCCATATCAAACATACTTTCAAGTGCTTTATGAAGTACTTCTAAATATCTCTGAAACTTTAAAATATATGCCTATAAAATATCATATGTATTTTTAATCTTCCTTTTCAGCTAAAAATGCTCAAGTTAAAAAAAAAAATCATAGTTAACATGATTTTAAACACTTCAGAGACTAAGTTTTTCATTTTCTCATGTATGTTCAGTATATTAAAAGAAAAAAACGTCTTTCTCTGGGAATACAGAGTGCCACTGTCATACAGTAGTGAAATTGGTCCTTTTAGTAAATGATTTTGAATGGGGGAAGGTGGACGACATCTTTTCCACAGGTACTGAATCTTGCCCAGTTCAAAATCCTTTAGAACTTGTTAAGAACTTTTTCTTGTTGAACACTGTTTGAAGGAATGTAGATGTTGGGGGGGATCTTCAGTTTACTGAAGAAATTTTATGGACTATAAGCTTTTGATACTATGCTATTGTAGGATTCTCTTAGAGGGCTATCTGATAAAACTATGTTCAGTAAATTTTTATTTGCACATTTTTATGTTTGAGATGAAAAAACCTCATCCTATACACTTCCTACAAGTGTATGAGATAATTATTTTTTCCCAAGAGTCATCTGGGAGATGCACGCAGCTTATTCAAGTCTTTGAAATTATTCACAGAAGTCATTTATTACTTCTTTTACAGAGAAATACAAGAAATCTCCCCTCCCTTCTCATTTTGATTGCTTCTTTTCCTTTATTATTACTCCCTTGTTGCACAGTTTTTTGAACTGCTACAAAATATAAAGCTATTTTTATCACAAAGGAATATACATAATGACATAAAACATATTTCAATTTATTTAGCCTTTCCTGGCATAAAGTCCAATTACAATCTTTAAAGTATACCCTAGCTGATATTATTCTTCCACAGAACTTTCAAGATATGTTTTCTCATAAAGACTCATTTGAATATTGTATCGTGTCTTTTTGCTGATTTAAATATTCTGCAAAATAGATCCACTGCTTTCAGTCACTGCTGTGTAGTTACCATAACTATTTATGCTCAAGCTGTCTTTTCCATTTTTAATCATCTGTGCATTGAACATTTACATTTTCATGAAACTGAACTCTTTACACCTCATCATGTATATTTTCTTTTTGTTCATACTCTTTGTTTTTAAATGACTTAGTATACTTGCAATTACAGTAGACTTGAACCGAGTGAAGTACTTAGCCAGGAGATTAATTTTCATCACTCAGAGCTGAGATATTTTGATGTGACTGTTCACAGGAGTATCTTGCCAGGCCCAGGCAAAACCACTGTGAAACCCTGAGGCAAACATGGGTCCCGTCTAATGCTTGTAACAATGAAAAGCTGCCCACCTAAAGTTTGTAGTTTTTTCTTTAGTCTGTAAAACTCTCCAGGTGGTAAAGAGAGGTTGAATGATCTTTTGCCACCCCTAACAGCACCCATCTCCTGCTCCCCAGGTGCTGCATGGGCATTACCCACATTCTCAGATACTACCTTGGATCTAACTTCAGAAGCTGAGCACTAATAGGAAATGTCGTGGTTGTCACCATCTAAAACTGGCCAGTGACCCAAGGCAGCACAGTGGGAAGGCAAAGCTCAGCATTCCAGCCACATCCATCAGCAACTGCATCTGGAATCCATGCCAGGAGGAACATGTTCCTCCTTTGCTTCGGGAGGCAGCAGGAGAGCCCTCTGTCACCCACAAGGAACTCAAGCCTTTAAAGGCTAGGTGGTAGGGCCTTAGTTATTTAATACCTCAGTGCATTTCAAAGCAGTTCAGTTTTGGGGAGTAAGCAGAGCCAGATGTCATACACGCAAATCAGATGGCTCACATCAGTCTCTAGATGTATAGTCTTGCCCCAAACACATGCAGGTGACACAGTGTGTCTACCTTTCTGATATTAGTTGTGGTTGCTGTTCCTACCATGGCTGATATTTTTTTATCTAACTGGAAAGACCTCAGCATTTTACAATATACATCAATTCTGTCCCAGACATCTTCCAGTCTCCTTTCCTGACTTTTCACAACTGAAGATACTTATAGTCAGAATGAATAAGAAACTGATGGAAAAGCAGTTCAAGAGTATAATGCTGGTCACACTAAATTTTGTCAGTACGTGGTTTAGCAAACAGTTGAGTCAGGTCAGTAAAGTGGGGTACAGGCCAGGACAGAGACGTAGCCAGGTAGATTTTACCATGAGATGTGTCCTAGGAGAGATATAGTTAGCATTGCTCAGGCAACTACCTATGACTAAATATTAGGATAATAGTCTTCATTTGCCAAAATTCATCTAAATTTTGATGCTGATGTTTAGGCTGAACCTAAATACAGAATTTTCAGCAGGTTCATACTGAGTGGGTTTGTTCTTTTGCTGTCTTCCCATGCCAAGTGGTTTTTTGTTCCTAAATTTCCTTTTATAGTGCATTTGTGTAAAAGGACCATAGGTGCCCAACTGTTCTGTCTATTTTGTTTATCAAGCTGAATTACTTGATGTACCGTATACCTTTCCTGCCACATATTAAAAGCTGCTCTGGGCAACTGCTGTTCACTGTCACTGTAATAACTAAGCCAACCAATATTAAACCTGGGATGTAACAGGTGTAAAATCAGTTGCTCTCCTTAAAGAAATGTAGCAATATCTTCCAGTTTCATTTCTCATAGCAAAAAGGTCCAGTAGGTCAGTCCTAGACTCTTGCAAATTCATGACTGTGTATTGAAAAAAATATTAGGCACTTGTTTTTCCCACCCACAGACATAGAACTAAACATTTTTCTGTGGTGTGGAACAATTCTCGGGAGCTTCTTGTTTGTGCCGGTTATCCCAAATAAATTTTCACCCTAAGAATTGTGTTTTCTTCCTCCAAAGCATCTGGCACCGTCTAATGATGGATTCTGGTTGTCACCCACGCCTTAGTTTTGTCTCACTTCCACCACCCTCATTTTCTGCTGAAGATCTGTAAGAGGATGATAGCTCCATCTCCCACTCTCTTTTCTTTGCTAGCCCAGAGGTCAAGAGGGGCCCACCTCCCTGGTATGGTTCATATCCACACCAGGCTGTCACCATTGCTATTGTCTACGTACAAATGGTCTGTACTGAAAACACAAGTGCTGTGGTAACACAGCAGGAATGAAGGCATGACTAGTGTATGCAGCTGTCCCTCAGCTCCTCCTCTGCAGTGAAACTGTGGTGTATTAACAGTAAACTGAAGGCGACTCCTAGATTCAAAGATGTTTTCAATTATTTAACAATATGAGTTTATTTAATGATCTGTCTGTTGCTTCATATTGCTTTGTATTTTTCTGCCACCTGCATAAAATCTCTTGCTTGCTTGCTTGCTTGCATGGCAGAGTCTCTAAACCACAGTAAAGATGGCTTTAGAAGTCACTACATTTCTCTGTCCCCTTGTTTCCTGCCCAAATAATAGCAAGTACTTAGAACCAAATTGAAGCTTTCAGGGTTTCTCTTCAAAATTTGCAAGCTTTAATTTACTATTGATGAAGTTCCCTCATTGATGACATACTGGGGTTTTTTGGATGGTTGGTTTGCTTTGCTTTGCTTTAAGTGTAAAATTTTTTCTCAACTTCATTAAATCTGCAGAAATTCATATACATACATGAAAGGACTTATTACTGAAACCAGAGTTTCAGAACAATCCAAAACTAAAAATCCAGACTTTCTTACTCATATCTCTTCTTGAAATAAGAGTTGGTCAATAAAGCTGTTTTTTTGATTCAGAAAAGAGTTCCAGCAGCAGCAGCAGCAGTAGCAGTAGTAGTAGTGACTCTGGAATTACAAATGCAGACCACAAATATACTGGATCTGTAGTGGGTTTTGTTGTTATAGCTGTGAGTTTAAATTGCTTTTGTAGGGTTGCTGGAGGTTTGCAGGGTTTATTTGCTAGCTTGCTTATTTAACTTTTTAGGAATATTGGAAGCATTATGGGATAAACTGTATTGGGTATAGTTATATATGGTATATAATTATTGGATAAACTGTATAAACTCTATATGTGGCCTACGGCCACACCACCCTGAAAATGCCCAATCTCGTCTGATCTCAGAAGCTAAGAAGGAGAAAAATGACTGCTACTGCTGAACCCAGGACAGAAGTTCTGTGGTATGGATGAGAATTCCTTTACTTCTAGAAATAACTAGAATTGATTTAACTTTCCAGAAATATATATTTCTGAAATGCTAGGGAAAATGGCTGAGGCAAAAGAGGAACAAGCCAGCCTATTAATCTTCATTTTGTTGCTTAGCCTGATAGATTGTTTTAGTATTTCAATCAGTTAGCTGCAACTAATCATGGCAAAGAAAGTCTATTAAAACCACAAAAAGCCTACAGAGCCTTTTTTTGTGCTGGACTATCAGCTAGTAGTTGACAACAGCTAAGGTGACAGCTGCCAGTTCATTTTATAGGTCTTTGCTTTACCATTACGTACAGCCAGCTGGAAATGTTCTAGCTGTTGTTCCTTTGCTAATAGGTGTAATTTAAAGTTGGTCTCCTTAAGTGGTTTGTAACTGAGTTGCAGGCTGGTTTTAGTGTTTTTCTCCTAGGGGAAAGAGCCTACTTACACTATGCGCTAAGGGTCACTTTTTGTGCATCTGCACCTAAAACTTCTTCATCCCTCCTCCATATTCCATGCCTTAACTTTTCTATAGTAATACTGAACAGAGATTTAGTTTCTGCTGTTTTAGATTGTCTCTGGGGAGTGAGCTCTTCTGTGCTGCTGCTTCTTTTCTGTGTTGTTTTCCCATCCGCCCCTTCCTTCTCCCCACCCCAAATAATGCTTTTAAGTACAGCTGTTAATATCATCCAAAGCTTGGGTTTTGAAGTCAAACAACAGAAAGTTTTTCTGAGCTTGTGAGCCTGTATCAATTATGGTGCTAAACAATTTTGCTAATATCCAGTGAACTGAGAGTATTCTTTGGGTGATCAGGATTCACTCTGTTTAGAAGCAGAAATAATCCCAAATGACTCACTGGGAATAGTCACAGCAATTACAAACAGTGCTGGGATTAGCAAAGGTGGAGTATTTGAAATCATTCAATTGGATCCTGTAAACATATTGAGGACTTTCATAAATTATTCTTAATGACAAACACTATAAACTAGAGAGCTGCATGTTCAGAATTTCCCAGAAAGCAAAAAAGAGATCACCAACAAAAAGAAAAAGCAAAGACAGAGAACCAAAATGAGAATCTGGCTGAGATTAATATTATTTCAGGTGCTGCAAGTCTTTTTGGATAAGCATTGGATATGCAGTTGTAAAAATCAGGAGCTTTTGGTAATTAATATACAGTTAAGTACACTTCCAGTACAAAACAGACTTGTTTGCTGTTTTCCTGAGATGCGAATGGTGATATTTATGAAAATCACAGAAATATTCATCCAGATAGAGGTAAATTCACTTTACAGTTTTTCAAAAATTAAAGTACTGTGAGGTCGCAGTGGTGCCAATAATAGCTTTACTCTAGGATATTCTGAATAATTCATAAGCATAAGAAGGACATTCTGACATTTGCCTAATCTAGCCTAAAAGATTAGGATCTAATAGGAAACTTGATAATATGCATTAGCCATTTGTAACAGGGCAGACTTGAAGACCCTGTCCAGGGACACAGGACTCCTCTCGAGTCATTCTGGTATCAGGTGCTTGGACTCTGCATGCAGATGCAAGGTAATTATCACTGAGTAATAGAAGCAGATGCTATAGTTAACCCCATTGAGGTTATAAAAAGGAGCTGGAGGTTCTTGTGGTGGAAACCAGGTTTCTGAGGTAAAGATTGTGAAAATACAGTTATAAGGTGATCTAAGTTTGGGGAAGAAACTTAGGGTTTCTGTTTAATGGCTGCTCAAAAGTTTTGGCTGTGACCTTCAGATGATTCTGTATAAACCTGTTAGCTTGTACCCATGATGGTATGGAAAGAAAACTTTTCTTTGTGTCAGTCCACAATGATATGGAATGTATGAATATCGTGAGGTCTTCTTCCTTCTACTATTGCAGAAACTTCAGGAAAAAGGAAAGTGTGAAATGTAGTGGATGAGTGAATGTATCAAACAAAATGTATATGCATTTAGTGTTTCTGTAATTATGTGTCCTGGGTTCAGCAATAGCAGTCATTTTTCTCCTTCTTAGTAGCTGGTGCAGTGCT
>WYDI02020531.1:2309-13510 GCA_009867235.2 Psittacus erithacus | reverse complement strand
CTGGGCACCCTGTGCCAGCGCCTCAGCACCCTCCCAGGGAAGAGCTTCTGCCTCAGAGCTCATCTCAGTCTCCCCTCAGGCAGGTTTTAACTTGTTCTCTCTCCCTACACATACATGTGCATTCACACACACATGAACATGCGGGTCAGAACAGAACCCAGGACTTTCAGATTCATCACATGGACCAGCACCACCATGCAGTAATTAATGCACACATTAATGCATAGGGGGAGAAGTAAAACTTGGCAATAGGATTACAAGTAACCTCTGGCAGCAGGTGATTGACAAGACCCTGCAGCCCTCCATTCCAGTCATGTCAGAGGGAATTCGTCCTGAAAATGGAAAAAACACTAGGAAAAAGCTATTTCCACTGCTTTCTTTGCTGCAGATTGGTGCAGCCTCTGTTTCTCCTTCCGAGCCCTTGCTGCTTTCTCTTTGGAAGAGGGGGGCATGAGGAAAGAGAGGTATAAAAGAAGACAATTATTTCCTGCATTTCCTTTTATCTGTTACTCAGGCAATTCCACCTCAGTCTCGGGTGCGCACATCACCTGAAGCATGAATACTTATATGGAATACGTAAAAAACAGTATTAAAAAACCCAAAACAAATAAACCACAAAAAACCCCCAACCGCAAACCAACATAAAACCAGAAAAAAGAAGTAGGACAGAAAAAAATACATACAAAGGAAAAGCAATCTGCAGCAGGAAACATCTTGTCCCTCCCAGAGTCGTCACATCCAGAACAATAGTTTTCCATAGCAGAATTCCAATACTGTATTACTGAGACAGTAAAAAACTCCACCACATTGCTAACAATTCCCCTGCTTTCCCATGCGTGCTTCCTCTCCTATTTCATGTACACAGAGTCATGAAGCAGTTTAGGTGAGAAGAGATTTAAGGAGGGTTTGGGTCCACGCCATGTAGGGTGCCTTCACACAGGACACTCACCATTTCCTTCCTGATCTCCACAACCTCAGAGCTCATCACAAAAGCATCCAAATCTTCCCAAATACATTTAATATTGTAAGAAACTATTCTGGGAACTTAACTTCCAGGAACTGATGGTTTCAGGGAAACAAGCTTTTCTTGCACATTCTTTCTGCTGCCTGGCAGTTCCCTGGAAATTCAGGTAGCTCTAACATGAGCAAACACTTTAATTTTAAATCACCCATATGTAGGTTTTTGCAAGTATCTCATTCTGAAAACTGCTTAAAGGAAGACTAACGCGTTGCCATTTATGTAGGAAAAAACCCATATGGGAACTCTGTTATTCACCAAGGGAATCTATGTGCAGCCAAACTAAACAACACATTTGGACAAGCAAAGTGATTTAGTGACTTGCAGCACCTAATGAAGTTGTACCTGTAACAGCTATTTCAGCTGGGGCTGGGAAGACCTGTGCAATGCAATATAGAGACACCATATACTGGATTTCAGAGGCATCAGTATTGTAGCTCACACAGATCTGGAAGAGGCTGCAAATCCATGAAGTAAAATGCACTTGATGCTCATAGCAGCAGTTCTACCAAGCTCTGCCTTGCTCGAAGACAATCCACCAGTGGTCAGGACTCTGACCCAGCCTTTATCATGATAGCCACACTGGACCTTCCCCCACCTCCAGTGGGTTCAATGTTGTATTGCCATTTCCCAGTAACATGGACCTTTCTAGCAATACTGCATCCTTCCTTCCATCATCTCACACCTTTTCAATTACTGCGCCCAACCAGCAAGAAACCTCTATGGGGATAACTTTTTAGCACATCACTTACAAAACTACCTCTGCTTCTGGGCTTGGTGGGGTCTTTTAACCATGTTTTTTCACTAACAAATACTCATATTAATTATAAGGCCTTATTTGAACAACTGGAGAGATAACCTGGAACCATCAACCAACCAAGGTGATTAGAGCTTGTAAGTCTCCCTCTGAAAAGAAGGAAAGAGACAAATTTACACAAGAAAACAGTCACGCTGTTTAAATGGAAGGTTTTCAGATACCACAATGACAAGAAGAATATGAGGATAATTAGATAAAGTCATGAAAACAAAGCAATAAAAGGATCATTTCCTTAATTCCTTCATTAGCAGAGGCAGGTGTCCTTGGGTTTAATAAGAACATCAATTTGTGCGGGTTTTTTTCCATTGCAAGTGGAAAAACAGACAAAAAATAGAGCAATAAATGAAACACCTTTTCTGTGCTTTTCTATTTCTAACCACTTTACTGGTTTTGTGTCGAGCACCCAGTGATGGTAACTCACACGCACCCCTGTTCTGTCCATGGGATTTCTGCAAGCTCAGGGCACCGCTAACATTTGTTCTTTACTCCTTTGCTTAGCTTGGTTCAGGTCCCTGATGGGTTATTGTTCCTTTTGGGCCACATTTTCCAAGTTCACATCAACTTTTTGACCTTGAAACTACTGAGTTCTAAAACGTTTCTATAAAAAGAAAAACCAAGCAACTGATGAAATTCTGGATACTGCTAGAAAAAAACCATGAGCATACAGGCCAATTGAAGACGTTTGTGCCAGGATGTTGCCTTTCCTTCCATAAAACTAAGGATACATGTTTGAATTGATCCTTGCATGCCTTTAAAAACAGCTTCCTACTATAGTTGTTATAGTCATTTATCAGATAATCCATTGAATGACTTTGATGATAAAAAGCTGATGAAAACCTGCAGCAGTGAGTAATCAACCCTGACATGTATCAGGGCTGCAGTGAAATGCATCGTTCCAGGGTAAACTTTGTTTTAAGTCTCTTTATGACAGTTCCATTATAAATAAGTGGGTTTAAATTTTTTGTCCAATTTTCCACGTGCTGGTGCTGATTTTTGACAATACACTTGATGGAAATTATCTGCATGGCTGAGAAACTTCAAAGAAAAGGTTTTCCAGAGGTGATCAAGCACCATAACTGAATATTAAGAAAATTAAGAAAACATTGCCTGAATATCTAATCCATCATTTATTTCAGTGTTGGCTTTCCCCTGCCAGCTCTGTTAGTGAAGGGAAAGGTTAGAACGAAACCATTTTCTTTAGACAACTGTGAGGACTGGATTTAGGGCAAATATTAATAGCTCTCCCCCCTCTCTGCAAGCACCTCTGGTGTCCAGCAGGAGAATTTGAGATGTTTGAGGGCCCATTAGCTGCAGCTACACACTAATTTTCCATGGGTTTATGTCATCAGCCACTCTGGTAAGATGACATTTTTGGGGCTCAGCTCTTCCTTTCAGCCTCAACAGAGCTCCTAAATAGCCATTTTCTTAGCTCTGTGGGTATAACAAACAAGCTTCTGCACAAGAGAAAAGAAAAATCAGAGAATTAAGATCTCTTTCACCATAGGATAGAATAGCTGTTTCTGTTACTTCTGATGCAAGGCCGCAGAGAACAAGCTGGTTTTATCACTCTTTAACTCTCAAGAGCTTTACCAGAAAATCTCTCCACATCCTCCTCACTAAACTTTGGACTTTCCCCTCCTTTTGTTTCTGATAAGTCTCCCTGGCATCAGTAACACATAAAATGTTCAACAGAAGAACAATATGCGTGGGATAAGATGTCTCATATTATTAGAATCATAGGATGGTTTGGGTTGGAAAGGACCTTAAGATCATCTGGTTCCAACCCCCTGCCATGGGCAGCGACATAGGTCTGTATCAAACCTATTCGTTAACAGGTTTCCAAGATCCACGCTGAACTGCCCTTCAGACACCTGGCTGGGATATTATGCTCCTCAATAGGCAAGTGAAAACAGACATTGTCCCTGACTCTGAAACTCCAAGTTTCATAAAATCCCAGACAAGCTGGGGTTGGAAGGGACCTTAAAGCTCATCCAGTCCCAAGCCCCTGCCATGGGCAGGGACACCTCCCACTAGAGCAGCTTGCTCCAAGCCCCATCCAATCAAAACCAAGTTTTCCAACTCTTCTAAAAGACACATGACACTGTTCCCAACACAGTTTTGTTCTTAGAGCCTTGATATTTAAGGCTCTGTACAGCTCAGCACTTTCTTCACTAAGCCATTGTATTGTAATATGAGGGTACATCACCACCTCGAATTTCTCTCAACCTCTCCATCAGAGGAATAGCTCACTCTTACATAGGAATCATAACGTAAATCCAACAGAACAGTGTAAATACTAACATTAGCTACATAGAGAAAAAGGAACAGTCACAACTAAGACAGGCACAACTCATTTCAAGCTCTGCAGAGAGAAGCATGAATACCTGCTGTTGTTTTGATCATCCTACATCAGATTTGTGGTCTTTGCAACTCAAACCTACAGCCCTTTGAGAAAGTTTCTTGATTTCTTTCTTTTTCTCCTTTTAATACACTTCCTGATGGTATTCTATCAAATGAACCATCTGTCAATGACAGATATAAGCAGTTTACATTTCCATGCTGCGTGCTAACGGCTCAACATACTGTACCAGATCACCACAGCATTCATGCATGGTCAAATTAAGGTGCTGAAATCACTTCAAACACTTCTGGCATCTCTACAGTGTAATTTCTCGCTACTTCTGATATGCATAGCTAAGAAATCTGTTTGGGCTGCAGTTTTAAAGATTCATCATAGAGATGATTTTTATACCCAACTCACAAGCCCTTGGAAATACCAGGTGAATAACTGCTGACATGAATTTCACCCACAGGGACTGGAATGGCTCCAAGGGGCAGTAATTTCTAGCACTGTGATTTTATTTCCTCTTAAAAAAAGAATTGGTGTTCCTCATGTGGCCGCAGGATCGAGCCCTCAAGATAGTACTTGGGTGTGTTTATTTGTGCCATTTAATACTGCGCTGAAAGATACAGGCTGTGCTTTACTACTTGGTTAGATCTGAAACCCATGTTTAAGGCAGCCTGTGTGTATGTGCTTTCCTGAAACACCACCATCAAAAAGGCTACAAACAGCCAAGAAAGAAATGAGGGATGAAAAGGCATGTTCCTGGGAAGAGGACATGCTTTTCCATGTGAGTTGAAAGACATTTTTGGTTCTACTTTTACACCATTTAGAGATTAATAGATAAATAATGCATATGCTTTTCTTATGCTCTTTACACACTTACTGTACTCCTGGTATCATTGCTTTCCTTCTCCCAGCTGACACTTTAACAAATACAGCTGACATGTTTTCATGCTGTGCTGTTAGGACGACATATCAAATCCTAATGCTCTGACACGCGGGAGAACAAGACTGATGCTATGTGCTGCAGAGAGCTCATGGGCTCTGCAGCTCTGAGTGACAGCATCTGCCACCACGCTTGAGTGACATCCCATCAAATGAGATAGAGAGGGCACAGGGAAGATTACATACAAGCCTGGCAAGGATTTGATTTTGACAGAGCATCTTTGTTTAGCATCAGCATGTTACAGAAACCCATGTCAGAAACACAATTTCTGCGCCATCCTTTTCTGCACCAGCATTTAGAAAGTGCCAGCATCTTCCTGATGGAGACTTACAGCCGTCAGATGAGGTTTCTGCAGGCAGGACGCTGGTGCCATGGGTGCCAAAGGACTTTGTCACCAGAGAAAGGCAAACATAGAGGGCTCTCAATGTCACATTCTTTTGCTCTGCTCTTTAACTCACTGTTTTCTCATTTAAAAAGAAGCTCAAACTTTGCTTCAGCAGCAGTAGGGGCTCCTCTTACAGAGGGTGCCTTTATCACCTGAGCCACCAAGACTGAAACAGTCTCCCCCTCAATATTGATACTTCTCTCCCAACCACAACAGCAGTTTTCTCCCTAAAGAAGCTGGAAATGGCAGATTTTAACCCAGTCCACCAACCACCACACCAACATCATGAAGATGATGGTCTGCGCGTTGCACACCCCTGCCTGGGCAGCGGCCAGTTACTCTGTCCCGCTTCACCCAGTGAGATATGCAGCAAGAAAGGATTAATTAATGTTTCTACAGCATCTTGAAGATGTGGACTCCTGTACAAGCGTAAAGCACGTGAGACTGATATTTTTTATATCTTGGAGTCAAATTAAAAGTAGGGTTAAAGGAAGAGGCAGATAACAGCCTGGGAAAGAAATCACCAAAGGTCATTTCAGCAGAGGAGTTGTTATCCCTGCTTGCCCTCTTCGCTCAAAAGCTGCATTTGATCATATATTCTTCTGAATTATCTACTGCATTACTTGAATGCTAAAGGCAGAAATAAATACAGGATAAATATTAGAGGGTTCAATTCAGATTGCACTGGTGCTTGAAGCTCACAGTCTGTAGTTCCAGCTTTCTCAGGAAGAATTAATTATTCAGTATTGTAGGAAAAATTAATACAGGTGACTCAGAAGTTGTACGCAAACAAAGCTAGAATAGTATTCCTTAAAACTATCCCTGTAGCATATTTTGCCTGCAAATAGCTCTTCAGGGTTCCTTTGCTTGTCTATGAAATTTACAGCTTTGGCTGTCTCTTGCTTATGAGGCAGAAAGGCTTGTGTGTCGCATGCACGACAGGGCTTCTCCTTCCTGTCATCCAAACTCTCAGCTCTGATAGAGCCTGACTTTTTAGATGCAATAACAGTTTATCTAGATGTGGCTTGTGAATCCTAAACATGGGAGTAGTTACACACACTCATGGGGAGACCTGCGCCAGTGGGAACAGCAGAGGCTCTTGGCAAGGACCTGTCAAGGCTCCCTCCTAACTGTGCAGGTGATGCACATCCCCAGCTCCTTCCTTGTTTGCTTTTAAACAAGTGCCTTTGAGAAACACCTTTCTTCACCTTCTTGCACAAGACCAGGGGCTGGAGGCAACACACACTGCTGCTAACAGCATCCCTCCATCACACCCTTGCAGGCTGCCCAGCGGCACCTTGACTGGCACGGCACACATCATTCTCAATAGAAACATTTAATTTCCAGGGAATTACAGTCCCACATCATTCCCCAGTGACTGGCAAGCTCTCAGAAAGAATTACCACCTCTATGCCTCACGATAGGAGCAAATTTCCTGCTAAATTGCTAACTAGCCCACCTTGGTGAGGGGCTCCGCTTCCCCTGCGTCAATGAGATTCATAGAAATAAAATAATAATAAGAGCCCTGTCAGAACCAGGGAAAATCCATACATATGCTGTATATTTTCCATCTTCTCTACTCAGCATTCTTTTATCCCTACTGTGATCACCCTGAGAAGCTGTGAATGCTTCTGACAGCCTCTCCCTGTCGTGAGCATTGCCCATGAAATATCCCCAAATCAATACACGTTAAGGCAAACGTGATTTCTAAACAAGATTTAAATATATAAAACCTGTTTGAAGAATGACCAATAATTCCTAATGTGAAGTATTTCTATTGGGCAATCTCCACTGCCAACACAGTCACATTGTTCTGCAAAGAGTAAAACAAGTTTTTGCTGTTTTCTCTGTCATTTTGCATGCAGGGCAAGAGAATCTTGCTCCTCTCCAGGCACAGCTCCCCTGGGCATGGCAAAGGGCAAGCTCAGCAAAGCTGCTACAAGCAGGGACAAATACAGAGGGCTAAAAGGATCACATAAAATTAGGATAACTGTAAACAGCCAGCAGGCCTGAAAATATACAGAAATACACCAAATACTCTGTTTCTTCAAAGTCCTAAGTCAGTGACAGCCTGTTTGTTCGACTAAGAGAAAACCCAGTGAATTCATTCAGTCATTCATTCCTCTTTGCCAAAGTAATAGAAGCGTAGACATTAATATATTCAACATTACTCATATGTTGAGTAATACATCTTGAAATAATATTTCAGGAATTAGTGATAATGTTTCTGAACAATTTCTTCACTGCTTACATTGATAGGTTTGGCTGTTTGTAAACCAGCAGCACATTAAGTAAGAGTCAATTACCCTGAATGTCTAACAATTACAGTGTGCTTCTGTCAGTATCTGAAAGAAACCCTAAAAATTAACTTTACTCCAGCATATCTTAATTAGAGCAGTCTCTGGGTAATTCTTCCCTCAGCCTGCATACAGAGCAGGAGTGTACAGCAAGTAGAGGAGCAGATGAAAGAGCTGTTTGCTCTCAGGAGAGATAAACCAGGGCAGTTTCTGCAGAAATGAGGCGATTAGCTGGCATGAAAAGGAAAAGCTCCTACCTTGGCCTTCCTTGTGCAGTCCTCCAGATGGGACAGCTGTAGATAGCGCAGTTGCAGCGCCTCACCACCCTCAGAGCAAAGAATTTCTTCCTAATACCTAATCTAAATCTGCCCTCTTCCAATTTAAAGTCGTTTAAAACCCCTGGATCTGTCATGACTGAGCTGGTGGTGAATTCACCCCTAATTTCCCAACAGTCATCCTTGCTTGAGATAATATTTTTATAAATGTTGCATATTTTCACAAATATAGTAATTGAATTTTACCTGATGCTCATGTAATCACAGTTACCATAGATCCTCCAGCAGCAGCCAAGGTACAAGCTTTTCCATGTCCCCAGCAGCATCAAGATCTACCCATTACTACCAAACCTGGTGCTCCCCAGCTCTCAGGTGTTGTCTCTCAGCACATCAGGCCTGATTGGCACCACATGGGTCACAAGAGAGTAACCTCTCAATTCAAACTGCCTTTAAAGTGCTACTGCTAAGACAACACATCCATCGTGATTTGCAAACCAACAGCTCTAAGATAAAATCCTAAATGAAGACAACAGAGATCGGGAGCTGAGAAATCGGAGAGAAAAATCTTCATGCACAAGAAGCCAACATTTAAAAATTCTTCTCCCAGGACCATACCTGATCACCAAATCAAACTGATTTATGCATATGATAAGGTATAGCACAGCCCTTAAAACTGGCACCATTGGAAAGCACTCCCTACACAGATGCTGAAGCCAACACCAACCCTCATCCACCACAAGAAGGGCCCTGTCTGTTTCACCTGTGTGAGGGATTCAACTGAAAGGGACAGAGGAAACGTGAGGTCGCCGGTTATGGTCTGAGTTATCATTTCATACTCAAAGATACCTCAAAAGCAGACCATCCAGGCAGCCCTTTGTGTCAACAGCAAGAAACGATCGCTAGACACCAAGTTTAATATTCACTTGAAGTCTATGCAATTTGTGTAAAGATAATGAGTAGCATTAACCTACTTTAGCTCTCTTGTCATTCCAGATCTCTGCCTTCAGAAACATAGGCAGGACTGTTCAGCCACTAAGGATTTTCCCCCTCAAACACTCACAAATCACATATTAACCATTTTCTTCATCCAGAAAGGTGAGCGCCTTTATGATGTTTATGATGGAGAACCCGACACAAGGTGCCACAATTCCCCTGGGAATTGCTTGATTAGGACGTGGTCACATTCTGCAAGAAAAAAGGAAGCAAACCCACATTGACCTTTATCATAATTCACAGACTACTATTTCTACTGTCTTACATTAAGGGTATGTGGAATAACTACAGTGGGGTTACCTGAGGTGAGTGCCATAATCAAAGTACTATAATCTAATGATGTCTAATGAGAACTTGGAGGGAGCCTGGGAAACAGCTGGGAGGGAAAGGTGAAATCCCACAGTAGCTGTTACAGTAAAATAAACCCTCTCTTTGAGCAGCTCCTCTGCTTATTCCTGAGAATGGGGTTAAATTACTGGATTCACTCTGAATTTTTCCAGGGGAAAAAAAGCAACTAAGACTTGTGTTCATGAACTTGCAACAAGCTTAGTTCATTAAATACTAATTAACTTCGTACTCTTCGGTATCTGAGCTACTACAGCAGGAAGACCAATTAGCACATGTACTGATAGCGATTTTAAGTGGAAAAAACCCAAACCCAGTTACTGGAAAACCAGTTAATTACATGAGAAAATAACATCAACAAACTATGTGTGCTTCCCTCTGCTCCCTAGCTCACAGGGATGGTCCAGAGAAGGCTCAGGGAGGTTCTCAACCACGTACAGTTTCCATGCAATACAGGGAATTGATGTGCAAGGCTGAGACTTAAGTTCAATTGAGGGCTTGTCCCCCCAGTGAGATCCAATCCTGCTTCCACTGGCAAAGCCTCAGGCTCTCTGGGGCTGTATCTCTGTATGAGAGCCCAAAGGGTTGCTGCAGTGGGACCTGGTGTGAGCATTTGCTATTTTAAATGGGCAAGAATTAATCTCCTCACCTGCATTTAAATATAACAATGACCCTTGTACCCCCGTGCAATGCCCACAAAGCTAAACTGAGCAGTTAAGGAAACTTTTGGAGCATCCCATGAAATTTGGTAAGTCTCTCAGCTGAGAAAGGAGTCAGAATAGCTGAAAGCTTGTCTTGCCACGTACTTTCTTTCCCATTAAACACTTAGTATTAATCAAATTGGGAAAAGGATTCTCCCGGCAAGAAAGGCCGGTGACAGACATGGGGTTGCCATGGTACCTGAGGATCTGGTTTAAAGCATGGCAATTTTGGGGCTTATATTCTCTATGGATACAGATGTGTTGAGGCATCCCTCTCAAGAAGAACTTAGAGAAACAAATGCTGCAAGAAAAGTCATTTGTTTGCACTCTGAGGTCAGCCAGAAACCTCCAGAGAGCTCATCCTTGGGCATCTTTGTGCAGCATTGGGGTCTTCAAGTTACTCTGTTCAAGCAATATTTCCACAACTTGGTAAAATTGCATTATCCCTTCTTTCCCCCAAACTGACCTCACCTGCTCCTCTCCTGACATTTTATACCATTAAGTAGTCATTTTTATCAATGTTGTTCCACACGTTCAAGAAATGCAGTGTGAGTTTATCACTTACAGATAGAGCGAGCACCCCTCTCACATCCCTTCCTCAGAGGCATCTTAATTAAATCATAGAATGGAGGAGATTGTGCCATATTTTCATAACCTTTTCATATGCATAACAAGCACACGACTGATTTATGTAGCCTTTTCTTTTTTACAGAAAGACAAAAGCAAATGCCATTAATCCTTCATTAGATTCACTTGCAGTATTTCGGAGCACAGAGCAATTGGAAATGAAATTCGGCATCTCCCTGACCATTATTTATTAACTCAGCCAACATCACTTTAATTTAGAGCTTATTTCTTTCGGTTTGTTTCACATTAAGGTTCAGCATTTTGTAAACAATTTAAATATTAACTATTTTACCTGGATTATTTTACTTTTCCCTATGTACTGTATGGTACAGCAATCAACAATATCATACAATCACAGCCTGGTCTGGGTTGGAAAGGACCTTAAAGCTCCTCCAGCTCCAACCCCTGCCACGGGCAGGGACACTTTCCACTAGAGCAGCTTGCTCCAAGCCC
>WYDI02020528.1:91345-115222 GCA_009867235.2 Psittacus erithacus | reverse complement strand
GTTGGGGGGGGGGAGCAAGAGGGGGGAGGGGGGGCGGGGGGGGGGGGGGGATGGGGGGAGGGATGGGTCAGGGAACAGAGATAGGACACCTGACCCAAACTACCCAAAGGGGTATTCCATACCACAGCACATCATGCCCATATAGAAACTGGACGGAATTAACCAGAAGGGGCAGATAGCTGCTTGGGTCAGGCTGGGTATTGGTCGGGAGATGGTGAGCAATTGTATTGTGCATCACTTGTGTTTATTGTTTTGTTTTACTTTATCCCTTTTAATTTTATATTCTCTTCCCTTGTTATTTCCCTTATCATTATTATTATTGGTGGTAGCAGCAGTGGTTTCTGTTATACCTTAGCTACTGGACTGTTCTCATCTCAGCCCGTGGGAGTTACATTCTTTCGATTCTCCTCCCCATCCCTCCAGGAGCTGGGGGGAGGAAGTGGAGGACCACAACAGAAGCATGTTCAGTTTCACTGCCAAGTGTGAGAGCTATTGTCAACAAGAAGCATATACACATGCTACAATTTTGATACAATTCTATTTCTATTTACTTTAGTATTTAAATCTCCCTATTTCTTCCAATTCAGTTTAAAAATATACCAAAAGACAGGTATACACAGTAAGCTACCAAAATAGTTGGCAGCAAACCATTGTGACTTAACAATAAAGCAAGACTATTAGGCTGCTTTCCTTACAATAACTTTTTAACACAAAATAGTAGTGTTTCTCACTCTGTAGACTGACTAGTTACTATAAACATACAGGCCTTTGTACACACTAAATTACCAGACAATACAGGTTTTTTTTTTTAGCAAAATTTGAATTAAAGCATTTCATAATCAACTTCTCATTGAGATTTCTCTATATAATCTTCCAGCATGACTGCTTCTATACTGTAAAAATAAGTGTATTAGTAAAAAGTGAACACTAACCTTCTCAATATTTATTTGGTGTTTTCTTAACCTTTCCAAATCTGTTGGAATTGCCACTTTAATGAATTTCTGAATGGCAGGTTCAATTCGACGGAGTTTAACTTTTTCGTCATCTTCAGACATCCTAAAAGCAGCTCTCAAGTCAACACTTGTTTAGTATACTTTCACCAAGGTAGAAAACCCTAAAAAATACATTAATTACAGGATTACAAAAATGTAATCATTTTGCATATTTTTTAAAGGAAAGCCAAATAACATAAATCAGTCTTTGCAGTATTAACTACTTAAAATCTGGACACTGTATTTGCATTTAAATGTATTATTTCCATTCATTTGCAGGCTTTGGGGATCATTTTCATAGACGAAACTTTAACAAAAAAAGCTAATTAATTAAGGCAGACACAAACATGCTTTGCAGCATAATGATAGATGGAAGCCTTTGGAAAAAACTTCAAATTAATTATTTTTCTCACATCTATCCATGGTGTGAAAGTGCAGAGGGAAAGTGTTCAGGTTTTTCTGAGATGTGTGATTCCTGCCAGCAGAAAGAATTTGAAGGCAGACATCATCTGATTGGCACTAGGTCTTTGCCTGAACCCCTCAAAGTTCTGTCACAGCCCTCACTTGTAGGCTGGAAAGAGGATATGCACAAATCTCGCTTACCTTCAAAGGAGCCAAGGGGTAAGCATCTTCCATCAGGCCCATGAGAAAGCTGAAAGCACTTCTGGCAAAGGGAAGCTTTGTTTCTAGAGGAGAACAGGAAAACAATTCCAGATTACTCACCTTTCCCAACACAACTGCAAACAAAACAATGTTGTATTTTTCTGAAGAACAGAATGCTAACAGAAGAGTCTTCTCCTTTATCAATCCCACCCAGCAAAGATTGAAAATTGTGGAAAACTGAGTATTTACTGAGAGCAGACCAAGTTAGGGGAAGTCAATCTTTAGGGTTTCACTGACACACCTTTTACTTTTTTAAAGCATCAGACAGAAACTATTTCATCAACTGACTTTCCAGTCATTCCTAAATCATCCCTGCTTCAAAATATAATGACATACTATCAAGCAGTCTTACAAATCCCATTCTAACCCAAAGTATTTAATATTAATAGTTCTTTTTTCAGACCTTCAAGCAAACATGCAGTGGGTAGCTTCACATTTTTCACTATGTAAAAAGAACTTTAATCCTTTGTGTTGATTTGCTCTTTCTATCGTTCAAAAAACAGTAGCTTACATGCCAGATGATAAAAAATACAGTGGTTCTTCTATTACACCTTGGTCACTACAGTCCCTAACGCTTTTGAAAGAGCCACCTGTATCTCACAATTGAACCCCATTCTCATCCTAGAACAGATTCTTTTTGCTATGAGCAAAAGATAAAAGGCATCATACTCCAAACTGCAGTACCTCCTCTTGGAATACACATTCCATCTCCTGACAGCTTCTACACTAATCCACCAGTTTAGGAGCACGAATTAATCAATCAATGGTTCCTTAAAGATATTGAGTAGCCATGTCTTGCTCTTCTTTAACACTGAATCATCTTGAACAAGCAATGACACAAATTCTTCAAACTTACAGCACGTGAACTCACAGAAACCCACAGCTTATTCTGTCTTTGAACAAATACCGCAGAGACTAAACTAAGTCAGAAGTTTGTCATGAATCTTTAATGACACCTACAGATTGATAAGAGTCAAAAGTGACAGTTCAGATGACATATAAACTGGACCACTGTGGAAGCAGAGCTAGTACAACCAACAGCCATGTCTTCAGTAGGTGATCCCAGCAAGAAACAATTTTAAATTCAAAGATTTGGCTGCATGCAGGGCTCTGGATAGTCATATTCTTCTACTTAAAAATTCCCAGACAGTAAACTACCTTTCATGACAATGTCTACAAACCTCTTTAAGGCACTGACGCCTAAAATTCACTGCACAGTAAGTGTGAGAAACTAAGAAATACAAAAACTCCTTATATTCTCATCAGGTCTCCTGCTTCATGTTCTCTCAAACAGTACAGCAGCTTTTGTAACAAAAATTCTAAGCCATAAATTACCAGTAAGAAAATATGCAAGGTCTTACTTTTTTTAAGTTCATATAATATGTAAATAAAATTAACACCACAAGTTTTTGTGACCATATGTTCATTCCAGATACAATTTCAAGGAAATCTAAGGTTTCTTGAATACTTTATTTGGTTTGTGTTTTCCTAAGCATAACTTCAATTTCTAGAGCTATAATGCCTGGTTTTTGAGTAATACAGGATAACATGACAGTTTAAGTTGAGAGGGATTTTCATAGGCCATCCAGTACAAGCTAAATTAGATGTGGTTGCACAGGCCCTTGTCCAGTCAAGTTCTAACACCTCCATGGATGGATGCTCCACACACTCACTAGAGCCTTCCTTCAGTGTTTGACTATTCTCCAGATTAAGAACAAACCCAAATCAAAACCAAAAATACCTTCATTGTAGCTAAACCACCATGTGCTTAGTGCCTCTCATCCCATTGTCACATACCCCCAAGAGAAGCCTGGCTCTATACCTTCCACCCCACAGCAGTATGATGTTCCCTTCCACCACCTTAAGGCTGAAAAAATCCACCTCCCTATTTCTTCTTGAATATCGTGTATTCCAGCCCCCTAATGCCTTGCTAGTCTCATAGGTGCCAAACGGAAGGGAAAAGTCACTTTGTCAACCCACTGTCCCTCAGCCACATTTACTAACACAGCCCATAATGCGGTTGTCCTCTGCAACAACGCAGTCAGGCTCATGTTCAACATGTGGTCCACTACAACACACAGGTCCTTTTCTGCAAAGCTGCTCTCCATTAAGTCTTCCCACAGCCTGTTCCAGTCATCAGGCAATTCCATCCCAGCTGCAGCAGTTTCTTGTTGCCTTTGCTGGAATTTATGAAGTTCCTATCAACCCATTTCTCCATGCTTGACAGCAGGGATGTCTCTGAGTAGCAGTCCTGTCCAGACTATTAAACACTCTCCTCAAGCAAATAAAAAAACACTGTTCTCAACTTTAGCTTAAGAAGATGTCCTGCGTTCAGCTGTCACAGTTATTTTTCTCCGCCCTAGTAGCCGGTGCAGTGCTGTGTTTTGGCTTTAGTCTGAGAACAATGCTGATAACACACCAGTGTTTTAGTCGTTGCTCAGTAGCACTTACCCTGATCAAGGACTTTTCAGTCTCGTGCTCTGCCAGAGAGGAGCGGCACGGGAAAACGAGACAAAGCAGAGACAGGGCACCTGACCCAAACCAGCCAAAGGGATATTTCATACCACAGCATGTCATGCCCACTATATAAACTCGGGGGTGTCACCCAGAAGGCCCAGTTTGGTGCTCAGGTCAGGCTGGATATCGGTCGGAGGAGGGTGAGCAATTGCATTGTGCATCACTTCTGTTTGTTGTTTTCTTTCCCCTTCCCTTTTAATTTTATATTCTCTCCCCTTGTTATTTCCATTATTATTATTACTATTGGTGGTAGCAGTAGCAGTTTTGTGTTATACCTTAGTTACTGGACTCTCCTTATCTCAATCCCTGGGAGTTACATTCTTTCATCCCTCCGGGAGCGGGGCAGGAAAAGGTTGGGGAGTAAGCAAGCAGCCCCTTGATTCTGAGTTACCAGCCGGGCTTAAACCACGACAGTTCTTTTCGGCACCCCAGTGTGGGGCATGAAGGGTTGAGATAACAACAGATCTCACCAGAGTGTGTCTAATCGTATTTGTGATAAGCATTCATTGTTTCAGATTAACAATCACTCATCACAATGTTGATTTATTTGTTCTCAGAGTTGTTGCACTTGATCTCGGAGTTTCAGCATGCCGTACCTTACTTACAGCCAGTATTTGCCATTTTAGTGTTTATCAGTTTTGGGGCCTGAGCTAAGGTTATTGTTTCACTGTACTTTATGATAATGGCTTGTAATACAATAGAATTATTGATCATGAAACTGATCTGGTATGCATTCTCAGCGTGGTCATCACCTCTATACTTTGGGAGGCATGTAATGGAATTAATAATTATGCCTCTTTTTCCCCCCTCACAGGGGGCCAACCTATGAAGGAGATATTCTCCCGCACCTTCCACCCTCCCACCAGCCTATTTACAATGGCATTTGAGAATTTTAAAGGTTTTGGATGGCCTCTGAGTACCCTTGAAACCTGCCTGCTGCTTGTGCTGGGGATCAGCATGTTGCTGCGTATGTTTTACCTATGGCCATGCCATCCTGAGAACACCCGATCTTGTTCAATCTTGGAAGCTAAGCAGGGTCAGGCTCAAGTCTTGTCTAAGGTTAAACAGTTATCTAAGAATACGACCAAGAGAGCTTCCCTGAGACTGGACAGTCATGAGTGGCAAGGTGCGTGGGACCGTATGGGCAAACACTTAAGCCAGTTGGCCCCTCCAGTGCATTGGAATTTCACTGCTGAACAAGTGCAAAATCCAGAAAAATTAGCAGAACACTTAAACAAGGTGTGCTGTCGTCCTGGCAATACCAGAGAGGAACAAATCACCGCAACGTGCTGGGGCTTGGCCTATGCCTACAGAGCCCTGCTCTGTAAGGAGCAGGAAGAAGATGTCTCTGGATCTGATGGCAAAGCAAGAGACAACACAGCTGCTCTATCCCCAGCAATGAGCACAGCAGTCACTCCAACCCCAGCAGAAGGCACTGCAGCTGAACCAAAGGACCAATCTGTGCCAGTATCAGTTGCCTATATAATCAGGAGGAGATGCAAACAAAAAGCAACTCGTGTAGTGACGGAAGATGAAGACTTAATACCATTACTAGAGGGAGTAACATCTGAACGAGAGGAAGACGAGGAGGACGAGGAGGATGAGGAGGACGAGGAGGACGAGGAGGATGAGACTTCTCAATTCCCATCACTGACTGAGTTGCGGAATATGCGAAAAGATTTCACCCGTCTTGCAGGTGAGCACATCATCACCTGGTTGCTCCGATGCTGGGACAATGGGGCCGACATCTACAAACTAGAAGGTATGGAAGCCAGAATGCTGGGATTACTTGCTAGGGAGGGGGGAATTGACAGAGGAATTGCAAAAGAGAAACGAGTCCTCAGCCTTTGGAGGCGGCTCTTGGCAGCTGTGAAGGAAAGGTATCCCTATGAGGACGATGTTCTACATCACCCAGGCAAGTGGGACACCATAGAGAAAGGCCTCCAGTACCTGAGGGAATTAGCCATTCTAGAGGTGATCTATCATAGGCAGGATGCCAGGACTGCATCCGTAGATCCAGATAAAGTTAAATGTACACAACCCATGTGGCGGAAATTTATACGGAGTGCGCCACCATCATATGCCATCTCATTGGCACTGGTCTACTGGAGGGATGGAGAGGCACCAACAGTGGATGACGTGTGTCGTCAGTTAGGTAACTAAAAAAGTTAGATGAAACCATTTGTAGTTAACTGTCCTTGACTATATTCAGTGTGCAAGGCATTTTGGAAAAACAAAGAAATTGCGGTATCTGGTCTCTTTAAATGCTGATGGTACAGGCCTGTTAGAGGTTATCTTCTAAGTAAAATACTATCAACTTAATATTCAAAATTCATACACCAAAATTCAATTATATTTCAGTGACATAAGTAACACTCATCCAGAAGAGATCAAGATGCAGATGCAAAATAATTTCCTGTCAACTGTGTTATTAAAATAAGAAGACCTATCCAAAGCATACTTTAGCAGCATTACCAAAGTATTAGGTAGTTATAAAAATTATCTATCTCTCCCTTCCTAATTATTTATGCTTTTATGGAGACTGGCCACAAACTGAAACTGTAATTGTGAAGTAAAATTAGTATATAAGAATGCCATTAACCTGACATTTGCACTTGATATGAAAATAATCTATGATTCTTACTACCCTTAGCCAGTTTGTTCACCCCGTGTCCTTGAAATTATTTAAATGTATTTTCCATAAAGGATTAGTCCACATGCTCTTGTTAGTAAGCAACAGAGCAAAATAACACAAGGAGTTCCACTATTTGGACCTTTGCTTTAACAAATAAATGGGTATGTAAAGCGAACAAAATTCTTCAAAAATAGATCACTTCCTCTTTCAGTGTTTGCAGGTCCAACCAGCCTGAACTATCTTATTTCATTGTTTAAAATGTCAAATAATTCTAAGGGTTAAACGACTCTTAGGGCATTCAATTCCAAATGGTGAACTGTGAATTCAATTCAGACACTAACACAAAGTCTCCACTTACTACACAGAGGTGCAAAGAAAGCACATAGTCACGTAGTTGCAGTCCATCAAAACTTAAATTGTAGCTTGTTAGAAATTTCAGTAAATGCTGTTAATACACATCAAATGTAATGCTCATGAACTTCTGTTAAACTGCTGAGTGTTCTCCATTCAAATAAGGTGGGAAAAATGCAGAATAAACCTGAAGAGTTGCACTTGCCCAGGGAAATGCAATATAATACATATTTTTGATTTCAATTCATTTATGATACTTTAGACAAACACTACCACTAGAAAAAGTACTTCCAACATAGATGCTTTGTTTTTAAGGGTTGTAACACAAAAAAGCTTTTTCTTTTTCTCCTTGTAAATAAAAGAAATCAGAATATGGGTGCTAGAATGCAGGCTTAGAATAGCTTTCTCACTAACATACTGTGAAACACTTCTGCTTAGAGCAGTACGGGCCCGAAAATTGCAGTGACTGAACATTTACTACTGCTCACTTGGCTGAGGTCTGTAGCTAGTGAGGAACATGTCCCTGTGGCAGGCTACAGCCAAACTGTGCTTTGGGTCTGAATTACATTTTTCTCCTTTGGCTGTAGAAGGAACCAAAGGAAAACAGTTTTGTTAGGCTGAAATAAAGTGCTGTCACCAGCCCTAGTGTGTTTGCAAAGTGACATGAAGCTACTCAGTAGGATACAATGCTGCTCATGGGGGCTCAGAAACCAGAATTAGCAGCTGTAGGTAGCAGGCTGTGGCTCCTAGTAGATTTGTGCGCTGGGGATCACCCAGCAAGCCAAAGTTGATCCATCCAAGGCAGGAGCACACAACTGCACTTTGATAAACCACAGCATACCACAGGCATTTTGTGTTGGTATTACATGTTTAAACCAGCTGCAGAAGGGCAGAAAATACCTAATGACTGACACATCAATACCGCCTGAACAAACCTGAACCGGTGGAACGAGTATGTAGCAGACTGACACCTGCAATAAAGTGGCTGCAACACAGTTCAACCTGCCATCAGAGCCCTAATAGCAATTCTTCCATATTACCGAATTATGCCTCTGGTCTCTCTCCAGCTACCAGAAAGTTATGGAGGCCTACCCTTCCACTATCTCTCCCCTGAAAAGCAAAGGGTGTGTGCAGAGAGTAGACACATAAGAATAATAAAGGTTTTAAGTCCCATATCAAGGTTTCAAGTGGACTGTAGTAGTTTCTAGTTTCTTTTTCCTGACTTACACTTTTAAAAGCTTGGGGAATGCCGGGCTAAACAACTCCTCACACTGTGCTTTTACTAAGAAGAAAGAATAACCCAAGCTGGTGTGTCAGGTTCTGGCTCGGGTCAGCCCTCCGGCGGCACCTCAGCCTGGGCCTCCCCATGATCAGACCGACACCCCCAGCCGCTCTTCGGGGCACCCACACGGCCGGGACAACCCCAGCCACCGCGCCGAGCTCACCGGCCCCGGGCACCCAGACGCCGGGAGGAAGAGAAGCCGCCGTCACCGAGCAGGGCCGGGGAGCGGACCGAGCCCCTCCACCCCGTGGCAGCCAGCCCTCGGCCGAGGGGCGCTGGCCTGTCAGCACCATCAGGACCCGGCCGCGGCCCGCAAGGCCGAGGTGAGCTGGCGGCGGCCCCGCCGCGGCCCTTGCTGAGAGGCCGGAACCCGAGAAAGGAACCGGCGCTCCACTTCCCCACCACGGGCCGCGATGTGGGTTCCTACCGGCCGGCCACGTCCACAGTAACCAAGCCCCGGGTACGTCGATCGACCGCCAGGCCCCGGCGTCCCTCTCGCCTCCCAGACGCGAGAAGCGAAAGCAAAAGCAGGTGGGCCGCCGCCGGTGGCCGCCCGGCAGCCACCAAGCCCCGCTGCCCGCCCTGCCAGTTGCCCCCTTCCTCCGTTCCCGGCTGCTGTCGCCCCCGCCCGCCGTGTGCTCCCGTGCACCCCGACCGCCCGCGGCCCCTCACCGTGTGGCGGCAGCGGCCGAGACGAGGACCGCGGGACGCTGTGCGGGCAGCCGGCGCGCAAGGCTCCCCTTCAGCGGGTAGCGGCCCAGCCCCCGCCCGGCACACACAGACGCTGCGCTCGGGGCGGTTTGCCTCATGTTTATTTCCCTCCGTGATTCTTGGGGCGGGAAGGGGAGGAGGAAGAGAAGAAGAGGCTGACATGGGCGGGGAGGGAGTACCTGGTGTTTGGGATAAGGGCTCTTCGGGAGTGGAAAGTTAGATTTCTTCTTCTAAAGGAGGGCCAAATGTTCCCACCATCATTTAAAGAACTTCTCTTAAGGGCCCTCCTACCAACATTTTTGCTTGCCTTAACACATAATGTAGGCAATACCAAATTGCCAGGTGGGACCGTGGGGATAAAGAGCATTGATGTGTAAGGGACAAACACTGACCAGCCCGTGGCAGTGCGGCTTCTTTCTCCCCTCACTAACCTTCAGTGTTTCTAACAGCAAGGTCCTCCCCCTGAGCTCTGAGGCCTGCAACATAAGGACATGGACCTGCTTGAGCAAGTCCAGAGGAGGCCACGAGGATGATCAGGGGCTGGAGTGCCTCTCCTATGAAGACAGGCTGCGCGAGTTGGGCTTGTACAGCCTGGAGGAGAGAAGGCTCTGAGGTGACCTTAGAACAGTCTTCCAATACCCAGAGGGGACCTACAGGAAATCTGGAGAGGGAGCTTTTACAAAGACATGTAGCAAAGGGACGAGGGGCCATGTATTTAAGCTGAAAGAGGGTAGAATTTAGATTCTCAGAATACAGAATGACAGAATTGTTAGGGTTGGGAGGAACTTCTGGTGATCAGCTAGTCCAGCCCGCTGCACTACCTGCATAGTTCACAGCAAGTGACAGTTCTGAAGAGAAGGAATTGTAACTGAGGATGTGTCAGAAGTTTGTTTTTTTGGATGATGTTATTCTTTGCCTAGAAGTGACCTGGACAAAAATACTGAATCATTACTTTGCTGTTGTAGATAAAGATAAGGACAGATTACTTAAATAAACTCCTTTGAATTACTTTGTAATAGCTCTCTTGTAAAAGTACTCCTCCGAAGACAGTCAAAGTGGAGTTTGTACATTAAAGCCTCAAACCCGCACGTGGAGTCTGAGGGAGGACAGCCGCCATGAGGTAGGGCTGAACAGGACCTGGACATTATGCTACATTTTCAGGTGCACATGAGCTTTTAGAACAAAGCTTTTGTTAGCATTACTCTGAAGCAAAACCAGAGAAACATCAAATACAACTGGAATGGGTACTACCCTTGTTCATAGAACTAATAAAACTATTATCAAATTAATGCATTCAGTGTTTGGGCACTTACACTTCAACAGAATGTTAAATACTGGGAAGAGTCCAGAAGAAAGTCATGAAAGGTGAGGAAAATGGGTGTTAATGTGGGATATTTTAAAAGCACAATCCAATGCAGGTGGAGAGGTGTGTTCACCAGAAGCGTACTAGTACTTGTCTGGGTCAGAGATGCTTGAGGAGTAGAGGCAGTGTTGGCTTTCAGAAAATTACAAAAAAAGCAAAACTAAATATATATACATATATAAATATATACTAGAAATATGGCATATCTTAATTTGGTGTAGGTTTAATTGTCTATGAATCTGTTTTGAAACAGTACAGAATTTTCAGTTTATAAAATTGAGGGGTTTTTTTAAAGGTATACTGTAGCTCAAACATACACAGCTGCAATTTTGATGAAGAATACATTGGCAGAGGTTCTGCGTGGTCTGATATGGAGGTGGTACCATCATAAGATTATACTGTCTTTCTTTTCTTTAAACTTGATGATTTCAGGAGAAGACCAAGAAATCTACATATGCAGCAGCAAAAGAAGGAATATGATCTCAAGGATATTCCCCAAAAAGAAAGGGTTGGAGGATTTATTTGAGTTCTGAGGTAGTATCTGAAGAGCTCCTGGCACATTTCATTGTGAACATAACGTTCATGCCTGATTGTCCAGTTCCACTGCCATTGCTAATGTAGTCTCCCAGACAATCCAGCAGTAACTTCAGAGAAGTCCAAATTTCCTCAAGGAAAAAATGACAATGCAAAATGCCATGTCACTCATGTGACAATCATCAAAGGAACAAGAGTTCCACCTTCAGGTCTGGGAAAATACTACCTCTGATGGCAAAAGATATCTCAGAAAAAAAAAATAATGCGTAGATGGAGTTTGACTTCCTGATTACAGACAGACTCAGACTTGTATTGCATATCTGTGATCAGTTTTGAGTAGTCTGTTATAGGTCTGGCCACTGTGTGTATTCCTGTACCTTTATCAGAGAAATCATTCTGTATCACCAATAAATAATGTAGAAGAAAATCATGGGAAGTCCTAGAAAGGCAGAGAAATGTTGTACATCAACTAAGGAAGAGCTTGCTGCAGTTTCTTTTTCCACATGAGACCATTCATAGTTTTCAGATAAATGGATTCAAGACCAGGATCCAGATGTGCCATTCACTGAACATGCGCAGCTCTCTCCCCGGCAATCTTTCCTTATACATGACTCTCAAACAGCTCATGCTGGGGCTGGTGTTTCAGTGAGGGTTGTTCAATAAACACAGAACTTCCCAGATTCTTACATTATGTTCCAAAGAGATATATTTTTCCCACTAGAGCATTTAGAAATTCTGTTGCCTTTTTCAATGCATATTATTGCAGATACACTGATTTCACTGTCAAAAAGCTTGTGCTGGCAAGAACCGATAATAAAGTTTCCGTTGTGTCATGGAAAACAGCCATCACTCTGTTACAGTGAATATTGCTCTTTCTCACAGTCTTTCAGAAGCACAAAGCTGTTTGAAATGAAATCCCCTTCTAGCATACATCCCTGAAAAAAAAAATCCAACTCTTTCAGTAATTCTTAAGGGGTGTTTTGTGGAATATGTGGCAGCATTTTCTGAAACTCTCTTCCTGATGAGAGCAAAATACTGTGGGTTGGTTTGTGGGAAACTGTTTGCTACTGTTAATAAAAATTGTGCTGTATTTTTTTATTGGGTGGACTCCTGATACAATGCCCTTCTAATGTCCCTTGCTGCAAAACCAGCTCAGATTTGGTTGAGGATCATTTCTATAGTACTGCAGAAAGTAAGCCTCCCAAGTGGTAATAAAACAAGAAGTTTATTATACATTAACATATTTGCAGTAGGAGTAACACTGAATAGGGTGTAAAAGGAGGAGAGGAAGCAATTAGAGCAAAGCAGATTTAATTTTAAGAGAACACTTCCTCGCTGGTTGCACTGGTTATTTGTGTCTTTTCCAGCATATTCGCAAGTCTCACACTGTGACCTTGATGCACAAATGGTTAATAGTAGCTGCTGTTGTTCTGCCCCTGCAACAGCGGTGCAGAAAAGGCTATGCAGAGAGAATGGTAGATACAGGAACTATCTACAGCACCTGGTCTGCAGTAGGACTTCCCTACTGACAAAAGCGGGGTGAACCAAGCATTGCTAGCTGGTGGGAGCTTGGGTTGCCGGCGCTCAGGGAAGGTGCTTCTGTAGCACTTTGCCTGGGGAGCCTTAGCTGTCCACTGCTGGCATAACTGAAGTAGATAAAACATTAAACCAAGTTTTTCTGGGGTTGTGGCCCTGCCTGCAAAATTCCCCATGACTGGAACTTCGTCGAGATACGTGGATTTTTTCTCCCAATGTCTTTTCATTCCCACTGGAGCGGAACAGGATTTCTCGCGCTCAGAACTATTGATCAGCTTTCAGTATGTGCTGTAGCAGTGGTGTATCAGATATTTTCAGTTTCATTTGTAAGGTCACCTAAGCAGTTTAACTTTATTTCAGAAGAATGTTGAGCTAGCTCAGTTAAGAAGCTTCTAGTGGAACTGTCATTTGTCCACATTTGGCTCTTGTTACAGGACTGAAATACATTGAAATCACTTTAATGTAAATCCCTCCAAGTTATTCTAACTAAAAAAAACCCTGTTTCCACACAGGGCAGTTTTACCAGCTGAAGGAAACTTGTCCATCTTTTTGTTTTTGATAAAAGGCCTTAGAAATTCTGTATCAAATCAATGGTAAGATTTCCATTAAACTTATCAGGGTGAGGATTTTGTTCTTTGTCTGGGTTCCAATGTTTCCTGTCACAAGAAAATACAAGCTATATTCAGGAGGAAAAAGAATAGAAGGTGACGAATCAGCTGAACAAACATTAATTTATCCAGTTCATCCATCATACTTAACACTAAACATTCCTTTTGTAAAATCATTCAGCCCTGAAAGAGGGATTCACAATGCCTTTTAATTGCAGACCAAAGGTATAGTATTGTCAGCTTGCATTCATAGTTAGTTTACATTAAAATGTTTTTAAAACCATTTTTAATTTTTCTCGCTTAGTTAAGAAGGTGATTCTGCTTCTGCTGCTTCTCTGACATACAGAACATGAGCCTGTTCAATAAAAACTTCGGGGTATTTCAGAAACAAAATTTAGAATACTCACACACATCTGGGGTACTTTCTCACTGGCTTGATGTTATGACTCTACTTTTCAAATTTCTACAGTTTTCTTTGCCTTCTCTTTTCCTCTTTAAGGGACAACTAGAAAGACACTGTTCAGCTCTGCCAAAAAAGTTCCTTGTGCTGAGAGATGGGCCAACTGGACACGAAGATCTGTATGCTGGCTAATTTGGGTTATGGAATATTTATTAGATATTGTTTTTCTGCAGATAAAAAGTTTATCAGACTCTTTCTGATTTAAAATTCATGTCATACGCCAAGATTTACATCAAGTTGATCAGGAATTTACCTGTCTGTATAATGACCTATTAATGCTACTTCTGGTTTAAAGGCCGTCTAACTTTGGATTATCTCCAACAGTGGCCACAAGTGCACAGTGAGATTGGAGTAAGACTCAGACAAGCATATATGCTAGTTCCTCCTTAATGTCTTCAACTCATTTTTACACTGGGGATTTCCTGAACCAGATGTGGTTTGTTTCCTTAGTAACCCTAGTGGATCTGTCTTTCAGATGCTCAAGCAGTCTCCCCTGGAAAGAAGTAAAGCTCCTTTGGGCACATAGTCCTTTGAGTCCTTTGGATCTTCACATATCTGCTGCTGTCTGCCTAAAGATGTTGGCTCTTTTGACAGTTGATTGCTGTCCAACCTCTCCATGCTACTCATTAGTCTGTAGGCTTCAGTTCTGGTCTACACTGTCTTTTTTTTCAGGCTCAGCCACTCCTTGTGGACAACTTTCTCCATAACATTGATCATGCCTGCTGTTTTTCTTTGGGCCTTTTCCATTTCTGATACTTACTTACTTATTTACTTATTTAAATTATTAGCTGCACACAGTATTAATTTTGCAGGAAAATTCAAATTTATATGATATTGCAATTGTATTTTCTCTTTTGTTGTCTATTACTTTGCTAGCAGCTCCTAGTATTTCATATGTTCTCCCTTCCCTCCTCTTTTTTTTATTAATCATATCTGAGACGTTTTCCTGCAAATGTCCATTATAACCCCAAAGTCTTGCTTTGAGTGGAAATGGCCACATAATTGTTGGCTACTTAGCTTAGGAACTGGCCATACAGTTACACTGGAAATGATTGAAGGCAACATAATAATTAAGGCATTTGTACAATGGAATACTTTAACTCTCAAGAAAGTTGTTCTTGCTAGGAGAAGTCAGGGTGAGTCAGAAGTGAAGAGGAAGAATGGCTGAGGTATAAATCAACATCTATTGCTAGAAAGTATCTGTCATTTCTGATACGTGGCAAGTGATATGAAATTTTAAATGTAAGTGAAACTTTATCTTAGTAAGTCATAAAACATACTTTCTGAAGTCAGAACCTTCTTTAGTCCTGTGCTGCTTTTTTTCTTTCTGTCTTGTACATTTTCCAGCATCCATCAATTCCTTTGTACCTATGGAGCCCTTCATGACCTGGATCTTTACAGTGATGCTTGCTGGTATTATCTTGAAAAGTTTAAGTTGCTTCTGGCAGAATTCAGACCCTTTTATCTGAAAAACGTAAAATGAGAAGGTAGTCACAGTTAACTCCTTCAATGTCTCCTGCTTCTGCTAGGTCATAGATGTATCTAAGCCAGGCACGGAACTGCTGGCATAAGACAAATGGCTTAAGGTCACATTTCAAACTTGTCCCTTTCTTTCCTGCTAGACAGTTTTACTGCAGAGGTGCTCATTAGCACTTCTTGATGGTCTAGTGTCAAAGATGCAAAGCTGAAGGGGTGTCAGCTCCATTGCCAAGTCAGGTAGACCTTTTCACTACTTCACAGGCGGTATCGTGCATACACTAAAACTGTGAAGTGCTCAAGTTCTGTAACAGTAGAGGAGAGATGCTGCATAAACAAATATGCATGATCCAGAGACTTAATTCCACAATAAGGACTGTTTTTATAAATAGTGTTTGTATCTTGTTCTATTCACTTTTAGAATGGCAGTAACACTGTGAAGCCCTGAAGTTCAGTCTTTAGAGATAAACCTACTTTAAAGTTTTGCCTCAGAGAAAGCAAGCCTCTAAAGCCTATTTTAGTTTTAAATGTAATTGAAAGTTGATTTTCTTGATGAGTACTTTGGGGTACATGTTCAGCTAGCTATGTGGAGAATTAGCTGTGCAAGTCCCATTACTGCTA
This sequence comes from Psittacus erithacus, assembly GCA_009867235.2. Taxonomy (NCBI): domain Eukaryota; kingdom Metazoa; phylum Chordata; class Aves; order Psittaciformes; family Psittacidae; genus Psittacus; species Psittacus erithacus. Next base: position 99,473 of record WYDI02020528.1, on the reverse strand, counting down.
ATGCTACTACTAATTCCCTGCACATCACACTGGATATTTAAATCTTTGTTTAGTATTTAGATGAGCCATTAAAATATCAGTTTCTCACTGCTACAGTCATCAGTAATACAAAAAAAATAATAATAAAAAAATCCACGAATGTGGAAAAGACAGGTTTTAGTTAATGATGATTAGTGCTATTTAAAAGATAGCATTATTACAATTTGAATTAAACCTTAAATTGTGACTTTATTTCTTACCTTGGAAATAGTAGATTGGATTAATGTTCTGTGGGCACTATGCATGTAGATTGTTTCCTTGTGTGCAAAAGCTCTGAGTGTCTGAGAAGCTTAAGAGGGGCATTAGCTTAATGCTCAGGTGGTGCAGAGTGTGTTATTTTAGCAGCTTTAAATCTGGTGGCAAATACTGTCCGCAGGGTGGATTTTGATCATTTATGAAGGATTCTCTTCTGTATCAGCTGCTGACAGGCAAAACACTGGGAAAAAAAAAACAACCTTTTAATTGGTGTGTGGCTGTATTTGGCAACACACTTTGATAGTAGAGTTTGACTGGATGTTGTTTTCAATCTGCCTGACTGCTTCATGCTGAGGGTCATCTCTGAGCTGGACAGCAATCCCATAGTGAACAGGACTGAGGTGATGAATACAAAATAACTTTTATGAGACTCAAAAAGAAACCAAAACAATATTTCTATGGATTTAAGTGCGAAGTCTGCTATTTGGCATTCTTTTGCAAGTAGCAGATTGGGTCTCTTAACTGTTTTTATAAATTGTGATCTTTAATTTATCTATGATTATTTTAGGGTTTTATTATGAGTTTTATTGCTCCACCACTATACTTTTTATGGACTTGTTCAGTCTCTTGCTATGTCTGAAACAGAGCTGTGGCTCAACAGGAATAGCTGTCATCATTTTTCCAAGTGATACACCAAAATTTTGGAGGGAGAGGGGATCCAACGCCTCAGGGGATCACCACTGTTACTCTCCTTGATTTCTCTTGTGAAAAATTATCAGCTTCCCTTTGCTACTCTCTTTCACTCCTCAGCATCAGGCCTGGGGAGTAAATTGGGAATCTGCCAGTACTTTCACTTCTAATACTGAAAAATTCAGAGATATAGCAGGGTATATATACATTGTGGAGGGTTGCTAAATGGGGGGGCTGACAAGAAGCAGCACAGGGGAGATGCAGTGTATGGATGAGAGCAGAATACACCTGAACAGTGAGAAGAAAGGACTACAGTGAAGGCAGGAGTAAGTCCAGATTCAATCTGTTTGTCTAGGAAGTCTAGCAGACACGTGGGAGGAAAACAGTTCAAAACCAAGACAGAGCAAACGCTAAAATTTTACGCTGGTGTGTTTTTCATCTAATGCTGCGTGACCTAAATTTCTGTTCTGGGTGTTGTGACTCAGGGGACTGTCCAACTAGAGTTTGGCCCTCCTGAAGATGACTTTGAGCGCCTGAGTGAATCAGATGAAAGTTTGCCTGGAATATAAAAGTACCATGTATTTCTCAGGACTGTTTCAGAGCTGATGACTAAAGAAATTTCCTGGGACCAGTTGCACCTCAGCCTTTCTGTTTGGGTTAATGGACTCACAGCAGAGCTTAATGTTCAAATGTTATGAACAAGATTCCTCCAGACTACTTCAGGCTTCACTTACTCTGGAGAACTTAAGCTACACATCCATCTGCTTCAGGACCATCTTCAGGACTTCAGGACCATCTTCAAGATATATTTCAGGAGAACAATTTAGTCCTTCCTGGGCTCTGTCACTGCAGCCCTCTGCCCTCTATTACTTCTCTTCAAGGTGATAGGAGCACAAAGAGCTGACCCACCAATTGGCACTGTTCATGCAACACCTATTTCCAGCAGCGGAGGCTCTCCGCTGATGGTGATTCCTAGGAAAAACGCTGCATGCAGATACAAGTGGAGCAATAAAGTGACCTGTGCCTCCTGTAGAATTCCATTGTCTTTACAGGTAGTTCCACAAAGAAGGAGCTAAAGTGGAGCCATAGTTTGGCTCTGCATCCTTTGGAGAAGGAGGGCTTTCACAGAGCAGTAGGATGAGCTTCCCGATGAGGATGCAGAGATCTGCCATCTTCCAGCCCCCACCCTATGTGTATTTCATGTTATTAATAGACTCGTTCTTTGCATTGCCACCTTCAAAGTACTCTGCCACTAATCTCTCTTGCTCTTTGCCAACTTTGTTCTATGTATGACTCACCCCAAAAGCTCTTTACCTTTTCCACTGTTCAAATGCCCTGGGTCTGTACTGCTCTCCAGCAGACCTAGAAGCCCTGCAGCAGTGCTAAAAGTACCCGTACTAATATGTAGCAGTGGTATCAGCGCTGCAAGGAGAGGAAGATATGTCAAAGGTACACTTTCACTGCCACTTTTAGCTGAAGCAAAGGGCCATCAAACATTACTGAGAATCACCATACCAACTTCCAAAGACTCTGTGCTACAACACATAGTAACATTTCAGAAGAAAATAGTATGAAAAGTTGAAATTTAATTGTAAAATGTTAGATCTTCCTTTGATTTACATATTTACAGGAAATTATTTATATTTTAATTATTTTATGGGTTTTGGTGCTATAAAAGGAAGTTGGAAGCAATAGAATGCCAAGCTATATGAAGTTGTTTTTATTTTTACCAATTAATTATTTCATTAACAAAAGGCACAAAGAATGCAGATGTTATGGTTTAAAAGTCCAAAATGTAAATTTCTCAGATAATATTCACACTTTGTCAAAGCCCGTGGCGATTTTGCCATTGATTTCAATGTCACCAGTATTTGACTCCTTTAAGATAAAAAAAGTCCTATTTCACTGTTGGCATACTGGAAGTTAAGTAAATATCTTCGCATAGTTGAAAGGCATATGCTGTACTTCAGAGTTTAAGTTCCGTTTTTGCTATACACTGCAGGATGGTTCTGTAGTTTTTGTAGTGCTTCTTCCTTAGACTGATGTCCAGCCTCACTGCAGCTCTTCAATAGATATCTTCTGCTAAGGCAGAGTGTTATTTGTCACCAAGTGCATGTGGATACAAACTGAATCATCAAATCAGGCCTCTAAAAAGTGAATGAGAGAGAGAAAGAAAAGGTGCTCACTGTGTATGAGACAGTTAGCACTGGGACCCTTACAAAATGGGGGAAAGATGATGCTTGGGAGATGGGCTGGATATTCATGGACACAAGCGGATTTGCTGCAATGTATTACAGGTAGTGCCAAACTGAAAGATTTCATTGTTTTTCGGTGCCTGCTACTTCATTTAATCATTTTCAGTGATGAGGAGTGACAGTAAAGGCACACACAGCAAAACCAATGTGATAAAGTGCATATATGTACTGCATGGCTATAACGAATACATCAGAGGTTATCGACCATCTACTGTTAAACCTCTGTTTTAGGAGAGAAAATGGAAGCAGAGTTTGAATTAAAGGAACGGTAGGATTTGATCAATTTTCTGCCAGTGTGCAAACATCTGTATTGACAGTATTTAGCAAAATTGCAATGCATTGTCCAAGATGTACATTAGGCAGAGATGGCTGGTGAATCCTCAGGTAGTGTACCGATTCCTTTATATCTAATTTTCCTTTTTTTAATGACATAGGCATTAGTATTATATGTGTTCTGTGACCCAGCTCCATCTTAGCTACACTGAGGGATATCAGAGACTGGAGCAGCTGTTGGAAACATTGACTGAAGGGTGACTTGTGTGCATACACAGAAGGGGAATTTTACCACCTAATACTGAAATTGCCCTGACATGCATTGTGTATAGAACTTTTACCACAAAGTTCTGGCTGCAAGCCTAAACAGCACAGCCCAAACATTCATTTTAAAGAGGGAGTTTTAATGGCAAACTGAGTGTGCAAGGTGAGGGAGAGCTATACAGCCAAAGCACAGAGATAAAACCAAGAGGCTGAGGGCAATGGGATTGCTGAGGAAAAGAAGAACAAAACCAGATTTCACCTGTGTAAAAATGGATGCAGGCGTTAAGGTGTAATCCCCGTCATCCCAAGCCATGAGGTACCACACAGAGAACATTTTCATGGTCAAAACAATTGTAAAAAATTAAGATGCTTGGAAAAAAAGAAGCCAAGTGAGGGATATGGGTGGCCCTTATGCAGCAGGATGGGTGAAGGCTGATTATCTGAGGGTCTTAGGGCTGAGCCTCCTGAATGCTGGCAGCAGAGCTGGGTTCACCTTCAGCCTTTACTTTGATGGAGGCATTGATGGGGCTTTCACCTTTCCTCAGTTTCCCTGAGACTTGGATAAGATTTTCGTCTTTAAAACCTCTATTTTTCCGCTGTATTTAGTTGAAACCACCCAGTGGGTTGTAAAGTTCCCACTGGGCTCTGAGGGACAGAATCATAGCATAAAACAAGCTTTGTTTGACTAGAAAACTAGGCCAGAGTGAACATTAAATAATGTTACGGGCGTTCATGGCGCAGGTAGAACAATTTGAAGATAAAAAGGTGTTCTTTGGATTAAACAAGGTGATTCCTGAGGTTAAAAAAGCACATTTTCATGTAATTAAGGACTGTGTCTTAATACTTGCGTAGAAGGGGGGTGGTGAGGTGAGTTCTTTAGGCGCAGAAGATTCTTCCTGAACCTGTTATTTCCTAACTTCTAAATGTTTGACTAGAGCTACATAACTTTTTAAACAATTCTTTGTGTGTGTGTGTGAAATGCACATATCAGATACAGCAACTGTTCAAGTGCAAATTTATATTTAAATAGAATTGACTCCCTGTAGTAGTATAGGCGCTGTGGAAGTAGAAACGTTTCTATATTATCACCGTCTATCTTTTGAGAAAGAGATGGGTATTTTTGCCTTGGCAATCCTGGTAACAAGGTGGAGGCAGTTTTACAATAATCTGAATATATTTAAGGCGTGCAGTTCATCTTTGTACCTAGTGAATAACTGTGTGCCTGAGTGGGTGGGTGGAAAATAAGAAGCTCTCGGATTAGATAGAGAAGGTGAAACATGTTAAATTTATGCACATAACGTGTATCTACTAATATTCTAATACATTTGATAAAGTCACTGTTACATGCCATTTTTAATGCATATGATCACAATCAGTTTTCTTTGAAAACTGTGATTCCAGGAGGGAAAAGAAAATATCCACACATTGTAGAAACCAATACAAGTGTTTAATCAAATTAAAAGAGAAATCATGTTATTTTACAGTCACAGTTCTTCTGTGGTCCCTCTGATGCTGTAGGCAGAGATGAAGTAGAAACTGGCACAGGCTGAAAGGACTATGAGGAGAGCTGGTGCTCACTAACAGGGTGACCCACAATTTCTTCTGCACCAAGCGTAGTCCAACACCTTTGGTCTGCATCTGCACCTTGTGGCTATAAAACACAAGCTGCCAAATGCTTTGCTCACACACATTCAGTAATTAACGATAAAACGATGACTAGCAAATGAAGGAGCACATTACCAAGAGAGTGCTGCGGAAGTTGTGCAGCAGCCTACGTCAGAAACTTTGCTTCTTTCCAGCAGTCACATTTGTGACCTGGTGTAATGAAATTTTCTGTATTCTTTAGCCTTTCATGGTAAAGACGACAAAAAAACTACTGCTTTATCTGTAAGGAACATTATGTGTTGATACAGAAAAACTAAGTATCCCTTTGGAATCACCTATGATGGCAAGTGTGTTGTTATTTTCTTTAGCCCTTCCTCCCTATGGACAACAAAAATGGATCCTTCATTTGTCGGGAACATTTTGTGTTGATACAAGCTATCAGGGGGAAGAAGAAACAGTACATGCAACCATCAGTTTGGCATTGATTTAGTTGCTTTACATTTCTTTTTTGCCAGATAATTTTGATATAAAATATGGAACAAGATACGTGTAAATCATTTCTGAAGGAACTCTGTGGCTTCAGAGCTGATAGTCTTTCCTGACCACCTGCTATGCCTTTCAGAGCAGTTTCATCCAGCCCACGTATCAGCTTTCACTGCATATCTTGTAAACAGTAAAATAGTCTAATTCAGTATTAATTGACTGCTACATATTTTGGTTTTGAGTGGCAAGGTTTTGGGAGCGAGGGGGCTACAGTGAGAAGCTGTCAGAAGCTTCACCTTGTGTCCGACAGAGCCAATGCCAGCTGGCTCCAAGACGGACCTGCTGCTGGCAAGACAGAGCCCATCAGAGACAATGGTAGCACCTCTGGGTTAATGTATTTAAGAAGGAGAAAAACCCTGCACATGAATTTGCATCCAGAGACAAGAGTGAGAACATGTGAGAGCAACAGCCTTGCAGACACCCAGGTCAGTGCAGGAGGGCAGGAGGTGATCCAGGTACCAGAGCAGCGATTGCCCTGCAGCCCATAGTGCAGACCATGCTGAAGCAGCTGTGCCCCTGCAGTCCATGGAGGTCGATGGTGGAGTGGATCTTCACCTGCAACTCATGGAAGACTCCACACCGGAGCAGAGAGATGCCTGAAGGAGGCTGTGATTCCATGGGAAGCCCATGTTGGAGCAGGCTCCTGGCAGGACTTGTGGACTAGTGAAACGGACCCACACTGGAGCAGTCTGCTCCTGAAGGGCTGCACCCATGGAAGGGATCCACACTGGAGCAGTCCATTCCTGAAGGATGCATCCCATGAAAGGGACCCACACTGGAGCAGTCTGTTCCTGAAGGACTGCACCCATGGAAGGGACCCACACTGGAGCAGCTTGTTCCTGAAAGATGCACCCATGGAAGGGACTCACACTGGAGCAGTCTGTTCCTGAAGGGTGCACCCATGGAAGGGACCCATACTGGAATAGTTCATGAAGAACTGCAGCCCATGGGAAGGACTCACATTGGAGAAGTTCATGGAGGGCTGTCTGCTGTGGGAGGAGCCCTACACTGGAGCAGGGTAAGAGAGTGAGGAGTGCTCCCTCTGAGGAGGAACGAGAGGCAGAGACAATGTGGGATGAACTGACCACGTCCCCCATTCCCTGTTCCCCTGTGCCACTGGCAGGGAGGAGGCAGAGAAAATCAGGAGTGAAGTTGAGCCCAGGAAGAAGGGAGAGATGGGGGGAAGGTGTTTAAAGATTTAGTTTTTATTTGTCATTATCCTACTCTGATTTGATTGGTAACAAATTAAACTCATTCCCCAAGTGGAGCCTGTTCTGCCCTTGACAGTGACTGGTGAGTGATCTCTCCCTCACCTTATCCTGACCCATGAGCCTTCCATTTTATTTTCCCTCCTGTGCCTGGCTAAGGAGCGTGCTTTGATGGGCACCTGCATCCAGCCAGGGTCGACTCACCACAGTATTGGTACGGAAGAAGACGCATTGCAGCATTCTTATCCTTTGTGCAAAAAGGCACATTTTTAATGAGAAAGGAAAAAGAAAGCATGACAGTAAATTCAAGAGGCTGTTCATTTAAATAGCTTCTAAATGAAACATTTGCAATGTGTGAATAAATCTACATCCTGATGCCTGATCCCTGCAACAGATCTTGACACACCTTGGGTATCTTCATGCCTGGGAGATAGATCCAGTCGTAAGGGTAAATCTGCCACCTTGCACACGTTTGGCTCTCAGTACTCTCTTCTTAACACATGATTGCATCTTAAATTCTATGTTCAATATGTTATGTTTCTGCAATGAGTGAATCCTGGGAAGGGAAAAAAGCAAAGGAAAAACAGATATGCTGTTCCTTAGCTTTCAGGTCCCATGTGAGCAATTCATTACAAAGCAGCCTTACTAAAGAATGCTGATATTCATGTGTAGTCTGCTTACCGAAACAAACTTCCTCCAAAACATGCATACATTTTTTAAGAATTCAGAAATGATGTCAAAGTACTGAAATACTAATTTTAAATGCATTGCTTTGGAGTGGTACAACAAAGGGTGAGGCATGGGAAAGGGGAAAGATGAATTACAGTATAAACCGAGGCTACTACCTGGGAAAAGAGGTGTATAATGGAGACTGACATCTTTACTTGTCATGGTTTAAGCCCAGCTGGTAACTCAGAACCACGCAACCACTGACTCATCCCCCTCCTTTTAATGCTCTGCTCCCAGAGGGATGGGGAGTAGAATCGAAAGAATGTAACTCCCACGGGCTGAGATAAGAACAGTCCAGTAACTAAGGTATAACACAAACCACTGCTG
>WYDI02020528.1:46150-80503 GCA_009867235.2 Psittacus erithacus | reverse complement strand
CCAGAGCAGTGATCATCCCCCTGTACTCAGCTCTGGTGAGGCTGCACCTCGAGTGTTGTGTTCAGTTCTGGGCCTCTTGTTACAAGAGAGACACCGAGGAGCTGGAGCATATTGAACAAAGAGCAACAAAGCTGGTGAAGGGCCTGGAGCACAAGACTGATGAGGAACAGATGAAGGAGCTGGGGGTGTTTACTCTTTAGAAAAAGAGGCTCAGGAGGGATCCTATTGCTCCCTACAACTGCCTGAAAGGAGTTTGTGGTGAGGTAGGGTCAGTCTCTTCTCCCAAGTAACAAGTGATGGGATGAGAGTAAAGGGCCTCAAGCTGCACCAGGGGAGGTTTAGATTGGATATTAGGAAAAATTTCTTCACTGAAAGGGTTGTCAAGCATGGGAACAGGCTGTCCAGGGAAGTGGTGGAGTCACCATCCCTGGAGGTATTTAAAAGACATGTAGATGTGGCATTTAGGGACATGGTTTAGTGGTGGAGTTGGCCGTGCTAGGTTAACAGGTAGACTTGATGACCTTAGAGGTCTTTTTCAGCCTAAATCATTCATGATTCTATGAAAATATTAAACAATATGGGAAAATTGTGGTTTTTTTCCTGTGGTCTTCTCTCTTGTATGACTTCAGAATACTGTACTTAACAGGGGATAGTTCCATTATACACACATAAGTATCTTGTCATATACATAATACCTATTTACAGTTGGAATCCCCTTCTCTTTAAAGAAAGTCCTTGCTTTCATGAGTTTAGGTGAGAAGCATAGAATCACAGAATAGCGAGGGTTGGAAAAGACCTTAAGATCATCAAGTTCCAACCCCCTGCCATGGGCAGGGACACCTCACACTAAACCATGTCACCCAAGGCTCTGTCCAACCCAGCCTTGAACACTGCCAGAGACGGAGCATCTACCATCTTGATATTGCACAACTTTCACAGCCATGTCACAACTTCATGTATTCAAACTTCTTCTGCAATCAAATGCAGCCAGAACTTTCCATATTGTGGATATACAGGTAGAGGCGTTTAATGCTAAAAAAGAAAGCAGAAAAAAAAAAAGAAAGTGTTTCCATATGGTAAACAAGCTTCTTTTTCTTTTATTTGACAAATCATTGTATTGGTAATTCTCACAAACATAGGTCTGGAATGCAGTTCTTGAATAGGTCATCTGCTTCGAAGAATTTGATTAATTGACTGCCCATTTACTCTATTACTGCATCAATAGTTTGTCATTTTTAAAAGTTGAACTTTTTTATCCATTAGTAATTATTGTTTAATCCGTATCTCACAATATTCCTAATGGTTGCTTTCAATCATTTCATAAAGAACAGCCAAATATCTCTTTTGTAAATCCTGCATCACAGCTTAGTTCCAAACATATGACTGACCAGGATTTTGAATAGTCTCATGGATGATTTATATATACAGAGTAAACAAGATCAGTTTGAATACATGGGTTAGTTTGAAATGTTCAATGCTTTTATTGTTATTCCATAAAATTTGATACAGTGGCAGCATAAATTGCCCAGGGAAAGCAAAGGAAAACAAAATAAGAGCATTCACTGGACACTAGCTCAGCAAACAAAAAATTGTACCCCTAACTCTGTGTCTGAAGTGCTGCATGCCCTTGGGCATGGCACTCTTTACTTTATTCCCTTTCTTCCTGTATTGTTCCTCTTTATTTTTCTTTTGTCTATTTGGACTGGAGCTTCTCCTGGGTGGGTGGGTACTGGGGGTGCTAGTTAGGGTAGCTAGCAAAATGGGGTCCTGATCTCTGTTGTGGCCTCTAGGTGTTGCTATAATACAAATAATTAATCAAAAGACATGTTTCATAGTGTCCATAGAGGGAGTTGCCAATTTTTGTCAGAGCCATGCTTAATTTTATGCAATTAAACCCCTCTCTTTCTCTCTCCATTCTCTCTGCAGCAGAACTGAAATGTTAGCTTTGTGTACTGGACAAATGAACCTGAATGTGAAAAGCAGGGAAGATGTTGGAAAAGATTTGACTCACCTCTATTTAAATTTGCTTATTTTGGGGTGTCTTGGTGCCAGTCTCCCATCCAAGAATGTTCCTACTAGGAAGTACACAGTATTATACTCCTAACTCAACCCAATCTCCCACTGTCAGAGTCCATCATCAGACATCCCATCCTTTTGCAAGGACTCTGCCACTGATGTGGTTTAAGAGTGTAAATACACATAAGGACACAAAAGCAGGTGGTCTAGAACAGGACACAGTCCTGTTCTCATATCTAAGGACACAACTTTTGGCCCCTGAAGTAATTGCAAGTTAAGATACTTGTGAGTTTAGTGAGGACAAGCTTTGTCTTGCAGGGTGAATATTCAGAGCCTGGTGCAGGTTAGTTACAAGATCTGCATAGTTTGCCAAACGGGAGTATTATGCAAAACTCAATGCCATGATCTTTAACAATTTTAAGATTCATAGTTGAATTTTAAAAATAAGGCATAGGAAAAAAGAGCAACAAATAATTTGGAAGGGTTTGAGCAACCTTTTGTTTTGTCACATTTCCAAAGAAGGAGCTTGCCGATCCTGCAGCCTGCCACAGCACATCATTTGATGTAATCTCCAGCTGAGCAGCTCCTGCAGAACAGCTCTTGTGGAGGTATGTCATAGCCGCCAGTACTTGTGGCCATACTCAGAACAGTGGCAGATGCCTCTCAAAACTGCATTTGTTGAAAAAGCATTTGTAGCCAAACAGTTTTTTCTGGCAGGGGTAAGCGATCCCTCCTGCAAAGCAAAGGCGCAGTAAGGAAAGCAATTGGATGCACATTTAAAGAGAATGCTGCAGGTGCCTGCTGGAGTGTTGTCTTACCAGGATTTATTGACACAAAGGGGGAAAAGATGGGGTCAGAGCTTTGTCCTCTTTCTAGCCAGACATGCTATGGGGCCACAAGCCCTATAGCCATCCCTTCCCTCCCTTGTGGCCATCGTCATCTGTGAGTTAATTACAATCCCTTCCTGGCATGCAGGGGAAGCACAGTGAGAGACAGGTAGCCCCTCTGCTCTGGACCGCATGTAGCTCAACCTCTGGGACAACCATGGTCCAGCTCTCAGTATCTAATAGAGATTGCATAACCAGATACTGCAGAGTCTTATTGTATTTGTATAAAAGCTGCTTTAATCAAAAGACTAGCCATTAAATTGCCAGTATTCTTAAGCATGCTTCACCAATTTTTCCACTTTCAAGACTCAAGTAGACAATTTTTTTTAATGTTTTATAAATGATAAAAAATTCACATCAGATGTTAACAGAATTAAGCATACTTATTCAACACACATGGGGCCTCTGAAAAAACGTTATTCAATTTAATAATTTTAATTTACATTGTATATGTACAAGAGCATTTCTTTCAACCCACAGGTTAACACCACAAAAAAAACCCCAAAAAACCAAAAAAAAAGAAAAAAAAAAGAAAAAAGGAAAAGAAAAAAGTACTGCGGTCAGCGGAGTGAAGAAACTCTTGAAACACTGTTGTCTGAAATAAAAGCAAGGCACTCTCCCTTAACACCTGATATATTCCTGAATTCTGCCTAGACAAAGGCATGTTCACACTGAGAGAGCTCTAAGAAGTAGATTTAGTCTGCATTAACTCTTTTAGCACTGTGACCTGTCGCTGGTTGTACTCTAGGATGAATCTGTGTATTGAAGTGGACATGAAGGACAATTCCACGGATGACATGACTTGGGAGAGTATCACAGTTAAGACTATCTATGGAAGACTGGAGGACACCGTCTACGTGAAGTCTCACATGGGGCTCTGGACCTGCTACCTCCCACTCACATCCCACTTAATAAATAAACCTTGCTCAACAAAAAACCAGTTTTACTGTACTATGCTGATTTGCCTGAAAATTCTTCGTAAAAGGGCCCACTCGCAAGTAGCGCCTGCGAGCCCTCTTATGGCTGGTGCTCAGCACCCAGCAGGATCTGTCCCTAGATAAAAGTCATTTCTCAAGGGACCTTGTGTCTTACACAAGGAGACAGAAGTAAACACACTTTTGGATTTTGTGTCGGTATGTTTTTGTATGCGCACATGTGTGTGAGTGTGTATATATATATATGTATATATATATTTAGTATATACAAAAGCAAATTCAGTCAAAATATATTTGTCTTGCTGGTCAGGCTTGTTACAGCAACCTACAAGAAACATTAGCTTCTCTGATATTTAATTATGCTATTATGTTTGCACATAAGCTTAAAAGTCAATACAAAAAGCAATACTTTTCCAAATATTATCTGCAGGTAAACCGGAAATATTAACTATAGTGATTAGAAGTCTGTTTCCCTATTGACACTACTATAAATCTTGATATAAGAATAATTTTTTCATAAAAGCACATCCAAACATAGTAAGTGATAAAATACCAGATTACTATTTGAAAACCATACAGTGACTCGATATCTGGGTTATCCTTTGCAGCAATTAGGCAATTCATTTGGCATCTGTTTGATTGTATAATTTAATTTTCCATATAAACAGCATAGTTTAAAAAAAGACAAAAGCTAGAATGTTTAAAGCTAACAAAAGATACAGTGACATCAGGTTGACATTCAAAAATTTCCTTAGCAAAATGATCAACAAAATTTCGACTTAATACAGTGCATATAAAGTTTTTTTAGAACTAAACTTTTTAAATAGTATTTGAATTTAGCAAAACATGAGCAAGATTTTAATATCAAAGTGCTAAACAGTACTGCCTTAGAAGTCACTGCAAATAAACTGTAAAATAACTCTGCTTGTGATTGGACAGATATTTTATATACAAATGGTTAATAAAAAGACACGCGCACACACACGCACACAAATATAGGTATATACATATATATATACACATTATATATATGTATATAGTTTTCCAACTGGTGTATCTGAGTCAGTGTGAACACCCCATTTAGTTATCATGTGTAACAGGGCTCCCATGAGCTGGCAGTCATTGCAATAAATACAGGCAAAGCCATTACAATATACCATGCATACAAACATTTATACAAATAAAGACACTATGCAACAAATTATTTCATATTAATATGGCATCAACAGTATAAACATACAAAAAGGAGTACGAACATGGAATGTTTAAACGCAGCCCACTAAATCCTTCCTAACACTTACATTCATACTATTTTACAAGACTTGCTTGTTCTTGAAAACCATCTTCTGTCTGTTTACTAACTAGTCACTTGTGTTAGAAGTCTAAAACTGAACTATCCCTGATGCTGACCCTGTATGCTCCAATCACTACTTACTCGGATTTCCTTAGCTAAGGAACAACTGAGATACAATTGCTCCCGTGTCTTCCACATACATTTGTCAATAAGTCACACTACATGGAATCAAGTTTGGAAAACTCTGTCAGGTAAGTTAGTGCATGTAAATTTTCTCACTTGTTTTCTTCCGTTTGTTTTGATAGTAAAATAAATTAGTCAATAAACGAGACTTAGTAAGACAGCACTTTAAAAAATTGCACTTGAACATGGGAGCTAACAGCCATTGTCATTTTGCTATATTTGATTTGTATGAAATGTTCAATTGAATGTACTTTGCTAAAAAAGTGAATTTTTGTTTCGATTGTGCCGATGTATGTGCCCTTGATGCAGGAAGTATGCTAAAGGTATTCTCACAAAACACATACTACCCTGGCAAACAACTATTCGCTGTTCTTGTTTTCAAATACAGCTTCTACAATTACTCCTCATACACCATGAGGTGTTAAACAACAGATTTAAAACAGTCATGTTAACCTTTTACTGCTGCTGGGATAGCATTGTCCAAAAGTGCCATATTAGCCATTTAAAAAACCCAAATCACACAAAAGAAAACAAAGAACACAACCCCAAAACAGTAAGCCAGTAAGTTTCAGGCCTCAGGTTGTAAGGACAAAGCGCCAGAAAAGACCTCATTTTAGACTCGGAGCTGCTTTTCTGTTAAGTGAGGGCAGAAATGTTAGCTGTAAGTCACAATCTGTTTGCCTGCTCTGGTGGGCATTTGCCTTTCCAGAGGGTCGTTAGACTCAGAAGGGTAAGGTGTCCAGAAACAGCCTGTCGATAATGGAAGGAGCTGGCACCAAATCTTCCAGTTTCAGGTAAAAGATGCGCTGCAGTCCCAGTGTGCAGAGAGAACGCAAGTCAGCCAGAACACCCAGTACCTTCGGCTCTGCGGACTCGAGCGGTTGTCCTTTGTTTTGGCAACTGAAAGTTAAGTGATCTTTCAAACTGCTTGTGATCTTGTTGCATAGCTCTTCCACTTTCTTTGGTTCTTTTAATCCATGCCGTTCTACAAAGACAGAGGAAAAAACACATCAGCATCCCTGCCAAAAATCGAGAGAACTCATTTTCTTTGGTGCAACCCAAATCTATGCTCTGGTACTCAAAGCAAAAAGTGCTTTGAAAATACAATACTTCTCAGAACAGTTGGGGTTATGTGATGTCCGTTAATCTTTCTGTCGCATGAAATAAGAGATTGCAAGTGCCATTTTCTCTTTAGCTCCTAAAATAGGTGGCAGAGATGCTCAAATACAATTTAAATTCTAGTACAAGCAGTCCAAGCATCCTGTGTATCTTGCATTATTTTCATGATATGAGACAGAATTAATTGGGTGATTTTCCAGCAAAACTATCACAGGAGGTGTTTTGGAGATTTCCGTGCTTCCCCACCAGTTGTGAATGCTCAATAACTATGGCAACCATTATTTATTCAGTGAATTCAAGTAGCGATCGATATCCTTAGCCAGCTCCATCAGTGCCCAGCCTAGAATTCCACCAGGAATTTGCAGACACTCTCATAAGAAACTACAGGCACCTTACCATCCTTTGTTATTTTGATCGGGCATTGCTTTTTAGTTTATTCCTCTTTAAAAGGTCTAAGATAAAAGAAGCCTGGAAGTTAACTCTTTTGTTTTGAGTGAGCAATGCCTAAAGAGAAAAGGCTGCTGCATTATTCGTCACAAAAAAAAAAAAGAATCAGCATTCTTAAAAGGAAAGGTAGCTGGGTACCTTTTTAAAGTACCATTTTAAAACACTACGATTCTTTAAGCGTAAGTAGAATGAATCAGATTTGTGCTTCACTGAAAGCAGGCTTTTTACTGGTACACAGGGAAAGAATTTTGTGTTGTTTGCTATTGAGATTTAGTAGATATGTCAATATAACGTTTCAGACCAATAATCTCAATTAATTTTGTGATGCTTTGATTTGATTTTGACTTTGAAATTCACAGTTAAGTAGGAACTGGCTTCATAACAAAGTCATAATAATATGCATATGAAATAAAGTTATATCAGAAAGGGCTGTCTAAGAAAACACAGGTTAAATCCATTTTAATCAACTTAATGTATAAAAACAGTGACAGTAGCAGATGAACAGTAATTGTGGCAGTTCTCATGTTTGATGCATTTGAAGCTGTCTGCTCTCCCTGGCCCTCTCCCCAGTCCCTGGCACCCATGGGCCCTATTGTGCCCATTGCCCCCAAATCTTGTTCCTTTACTCCAGGAGAAGCAAGCAATAGATATTTTCTCTGTCCATTTTCTAATGAACAGTGAAAAAAGTTCAGTTTCCTTTACTTCCAGAAACAGTTTCCTTTAATTCCAGAAGCAGGCACACAGTGGTGCCTTGCCCAGACGTGTATATAGACTCCTCACTGCCTCCCCTTACTACTTGCTTTAGTGAGATGTTTGTGACAAACCAATAAAATAGATTGGGTTCAATGAAGGCAGTCAGAAATATGAAGGTCTGCTTTTCCACTGATATTCATCCACTTTACACTTCTTTCAACTTTACTTACTTAGGCAAAGCTTACTCCTGAAGAATACTGGTTTGGGATCAGAATCAGAGATGTGCAGACATGTACATATCCAGCCAGAAGCTCTATCATTTAAGTACCATCAATCTGCCCTGTTGCTTCAGAGCAGTACTCATCCAAGCAGTAACATCTGCTTCAGACATCTTTTTCACCTTGCAGGAACTAAAAACACTAGGTATTCTAAGTGCCTTGTTTACATTAAAACATGAGGAGTCAATGAATATTTAAAGCCTTTCCAGTAAATGGTGTGTAGTGTAATTATGTAAGCCTTAACTATACAGGTCACTGAGAGTAAATACTTAGGCAGATTCTGCCATTAAAAATCTTGGCAAATAAATATTTTATACAGGTTTGAAAAGCTGTAGGGTTTGGGTTTTTTATTCTCAACCACTAGCCTACTGAGAGAATCTGCAGGACATTAAATTAATCTTGCAGTCTTTGAAGAGTTCCCATCTTTTAATCTGTTTTGAGGTTGCTCCCTGGCTGCATAAATGAAGATATCTTTATAAGTCTAGGGAGCTGAAATAGAATGGATCCAAAAATCTGACTACAAATCAGCAGAGCACATTTTTAAACCAATGCCTCAGTAGAGATGTACTTTGCTGCAGAGTATGGAAAATTATCTCTGGCTCCGGAGCGTACAGAAACACTGTTAACATTTCTAGCCAGAACTACACAGTCTTTGTCTCACACTGACAAGTTCAGAAGGTTTCGTGAGCAAGCCGTGTCTTTGGTGGCTAGCCATGAAACATGCCGATTCAAAACACAGTATGCGCAAGAATTATAATATCACTAGCCATAATTTACATAACAAAATTCAGAATTAGGAGATACTCCATCCTAAGCCACTCTCTGGTTCTATAATATTAAAGAAGTCTCTGAAAACCCAAATTATTCCCTCCTGCATGAATCGCTGTGCAATGGCCTTTGCTACTTACAAATCACTACAAAGGAAATTCCTCATGACTGGAATGGTCTCAGGGGTTTCCAGTCTCCCACCCCTAAGGCATCCCTCACAGACCTGTAGAAAGTCAAAGCCATCTACGCAGAAGCCCTCCAGCTACTAAAGGGCACTGCATGCCTTGGCACTGTTAACGCAGTCTCTGGTGTTAGTATCCAACAAGTTTCTGTGGAACGTACTTGTATAAGAAACAGTCCCTCTCTTTAGTAGACTTGGGGAGTCGTGGGTCTAATTTACTCAAAGATTTAAATTTAATGGGGTTCAAATAGCAGGAAGCACATTTTCTCACCTTTTCCACACAGTCAGTTCCATTTGCACAAAGAAAAACCCACAGTCTACTTAACCTTACTCAACTCAAGGGAGCAGTATGAGGCACCTGTGGTTAGTGTGCAATGACGCCAAAGCCGATGGCCTCTAATCATTCTCCTTCTTCCACAGGATGTTCATATCCACACAGGAGGGATAAGGCCAAGATTTATCCCAAGGACAGCTAGTCAAAATGGATAGATTTTTCTCTAACTGATTGAGGTAGTGTGTAAATATTATTGTATTTAGGCTTTCTTACAATGATAATTAAAAAGGCATGGGTAAAGTGAATATAGGATTTCTCAGCCTTGTGTTTTAGGATAACATTGATTTTTTCAAGAAAAATGGTGATTTATGGCAAAGATGCTTTCCATAAGCCTGTCAAAATGATTCATCAGGAGTCTTGCCTCTGAAGCTCTGCAAACTTAGCAGCTCATCCTGGCAAACTGAATACAGCAAGTTTTTTACGCCTTTTTCCCTTTCCCAGGAACCAAAACGCAGCTCTGTGCTATAATTACGCTGATCAGCAAGAACTTGATAGGAAGAAAGCAAAAGAGCAGGAAAACCCCTTGCCAGCTGTGCTAGTCCTTTTTTCCCTAATCTCTGACACGGGGCAGATTATGCAAGGCTAGACAGAGTGCTACCTTTATAAGAAACACCTCTCAAAGAGCATAAGTATTTCAAAGACCTTGAGTACCTCAAAGAGCCTCTGTGCTCTTTGTCAGAGTGGGTCAGTTTTAACCTTAATTCATTCTGGGGTGTCAGCCAGATCAGAAACACAACAGATTTACGCTGCAGACTTAAAATAGGCATCATGATTGTCTCAGTTTCAATACAGGTATCTGATTTTCTCTTCCCTCTTCACATTCCTCTTCCTCTTCTATAACTCACACACAAGGCTCAGTTGCCTTTCTGGTTGTCTCATGCACACTCTGTCACATAGCAAGATTGCAGCTCATCAGATCCAGCAGTCTCCTTTCCTGCTGCAATCTGGCCCATGTTCATCCTGCATCACTCTCAGGCACTTCACAAGGGTGCTGTAGCTGGGAGCGCAGACTTCTTGAGCTCCTCCTAACATCAGTGGAAGGCTGGGCATTTTTAGAAGATGATTACAATTTTAAGTGGAAGAATAATCTTCTGGAAGTGCCCTGTGTCAGCTGTGCAAGGTACTTAAAAGTCAGATGAGCTGAATGACCACACAGGACACCATTAGATTGCTCCCTCCTTAAAGAAAACCACAGCGTAACACAGAGGCTGCTGGTTTGCTGTAGAAGGAAAGAGTTCTTGCCTCAGCAAAAGGGTGGGAGTGGAGAAGGAGGAGTGAGTGCTTCATTTTGGTGCTGACAGTATTTCCCTCAGCAAAGTGGCAGGGGGAAGGCAGACAATGCAATCTGGAGGGTGGTTTGGGTTTTTTTTTTCTATCTGGCTCTCCTACACTCCTCCAGTCTGCCACCTGCTTGTATGTAGACCCAGCACAAGAAGCACCCACTCTGGAGGATCCTGGAAACAGGACTGAAGGATAACTGCTGCTGAAGTGTAGGTGAGCCTCCCTTCCTCAGGGAAGTTGAATGAATTCATGTTCAGAAGGGAAATGCAGCAGCCAGACCCGTTTTAGCCAGACAGGACTCATTACTTTTTCTTGGTATGACTGATGGTGCTAAAAATTGTGTTCGTAAACTGGAACAGAAAGCTCAACAGCAGGAAGACAAACACAAACTCATAATTAATTGAAACCTCACAATATTCTTCAATGTTCTGGTGCCAGTCTAACAAAGCATTAAGAGTGTGAATAAGCCCAATATATACAGTGGTTCTGGGCTGGTCTGTAACACATTTAAAATAAAACATATGCTGAAAAACTTTGGCTGAATGAGGGTTTGAATGCTCTGTACTCAGCAGCATCCCACTGAGAGTGTCAAGTGGGCAAAACAATAATATTTTGATGTGGATAGAGAAAGGAAGAGGCTGAGAGGAAAAGCAAATCAACAAGAGAGAGAAAGAAAACACTAGCAGTTTTAGAGCAGGGAGAAATTTTAGGCTAAATTAAGAGTGTGCCCTTGAGATGATCTGCATTGGACTCCAAGTCTTTGTATTTACACCCTGTTAGGAAAACTGTAAACCAGATCATTATGAATGGTCATTTGAGAAGTTAAGGAAGCATTTGCAAAAACAGGCTGAGCTAATATCTGGCCTACTCTGCAAAGTGTCATCACCAGCACTATTCAATCCTGCATGGAGTGGTTGTGCGGGAGCACTTGTGATCCATCCAGCACACTAAACTGACAGAAATCACCCATGTGGAACTAAGGACAGACCTTGTCCTAAGATGACCAACATTCTCTTTCTATGTTGGCACTCTTCTTTAGCTCATTAGATTCTACATCCCAACAGAATAAGTAACCCATAAGATAAAGAACAGGGCAGAACCCATTTCTTGCTTTCATGGGGATGTGGGGAAAGTGTCATATGTTTTTCCCTAACTAGCTTCATCTGGCTGATGCTTAGAGTGCCACTGATGTGCTCTGGAGGAAGTTGTGTCCAGCCCTTCTTAACCACCTGAAGGAAGTAAAAAAAGAGAAGAGAGACAAGAGAGAGGAAGATCCTAAAGGAGTACTTTAAAGACAAAAAGATGTATTGGGGCATTGCAGAGTTCAACTGGCTGCAAGCTACCCACGATGAACCAGATTTCACTTCTTTCATTCTGGATGCTCTTTCAAGCTGATGTCCTATCTGAAAGGACTTGAAAATTCAGCAGCAATCCAACATGCTGCTTTTCCTTCTAGGCAACATGCTGCAAATTCCCAGGAAACATAAAATAAACAGAAAATGCACAAATATATGGACTTTCTAGTGGATTATACAATGCAAAATATTACAAAATCTTTTCCTGTTTATTCCATGTTGCGCATACTTTAGTTTTACTCAAAGCAAGCAGTGAATTAGCAAATATTGTGATACTAGGTCTCCTGTCATTCTCTTCAAAATTACTAAACAGAGTGAATGGTCATATATGCCTGTAACCATGCACTCTCTGCTGTGATCTGCAGCAGTGACTGAGATAGGACATGGAGCTTTGCTGCTCCAAACAAGTCATCTGAGTTAGTTAAAGTGCTTTGGAACTACTGGGGCTGTTACTGGAGAGCTGTTTTGACATCCCTGAATGAGAGAACAGCCTTCATCACCTTGAAATATTGGGAACAGTGGAATGTCTTTTAATCCCCAACACTAATTTTTCATTCATTCCCTCTTTCTTCACTGGGAGAGAGATGTTAGTTCTCACTGACACCCTTGCAGGACTGAGAGAGAACATGCAAAAGAGAGTAGCAGCTTCTCTTAGTTTTCTCTTTCAGCAATGCTGTTAATGACCAGTATACAAGATGGATTGTCTTCTAAGAGCACATCTTTTTTGGGCTATGATCAGCTCTCATGAAAGAGCAAACAGGTCATTATTCCCAGCAGCATTTTTCTTCCCCTGGAGGGACAATTCTTGAATTTGGTGCACCCTAAGGTGCTGTGCAGTATTAAAACAAGCAATGACTATTATAGAACACAGGATTGTTGTCTTTTTTCTTTTTTTGGTTGAGCCATTAAGTCATAAGAAGTTGACTAATACAAAATAGAACTGGAACGATTTGTGCAATAATAAGGAAAATCTTGCTCAAGCCAGCACTTTGGTTTTGCAGTGTTGCTAATAAAATCAAACAACTAGACTCATAAAACAGAATTTTCCTGCTCCTTCCTATCTTGCAGCCCAATGACATAGATATCCATCTGGGACATGAGAGATTCATGGTAAGATTCCTTTCTTGTTGGAATCAGACCATTAACTGGGCCTTGGGTGTCCCTCTGAGCACCAGCTTGTCCCCACATCATCATATATAACAGCTATTCTGCAGCCCAGGAAATACGTCAAAAGGTCTCAACACAAAAGACAGTGAGTCAATAGTTAGATACTGTGTTCCTGGAAAAGGTAATTCTCTCGTGCTTTGACTCACAAAAAGGGCTTGAACCAGGGTTTGCTAACTACCTGTTGCCTTCAACAGTCCATTACAGGAGAGTACCTTCATCACAGATAAAGAACGGCAGCTAAACCACCTAAATCTAAGCCAAGCCTCAAAACAATGCTTAAAATGTTCAACAGATTTAGGTTTCCAAAATTCATCATTATTATTTTTTTCTCTTTTAGTGGGACTTGCTGAAAACCAGCAGATGGCTTGTTATACTCAAACCATAGGGAGAAGACAAGAAGCCATTTTTCATGGGATGCCACAACAGAGGCAAATCTCAAGGCTTTTCTGAATATACTTCAATATACTATCACTGAGAATGTATCCAAAGAACTATGCCCACCAGCATTTTGTGCCATAATTATCTGATTTCCTTCAGGTTGTTGGGGTTTTTTTAATACTGTTATAAAATAGCATCCATTTTCAGATGAGCAAATTTCTGGCTAAGCCCCCAAGCTAGCTAGCTGCTCTTGGAGGTCTGAAACCTGTGAATATAAATCACTAGACACAGGAGCTTCAGTCTAATTTAGATGCCCTGTAAGTATACTCTGTCCTTAAGAGCGCAAATCAGCAGAGACATATTGGCCTCATGAAATAAAAGAATGAGCAGAAAATTACATTCATTTTAAGCACCATGTCATACAGGTGAAAAAAAAGAAAAGAAGAAAACCTTGACAAACTCAGAAAACCTTAAAGCTTTTATGGACAGAAATGGACTCCTTTTATAGGGAACAGTTACTTCCATTTGATTAGAAACTTGGGAAGATTAGCACAATATAGCCAACTCCTGAGAAGGTTATTATCAAGGAAAGGAAGAAATGTGGGGTGTTACCCATTAAAAGCTATTTCTGTTAAATATCTCAGGGTAACCTGAGCCAGCCACTGGACAACTTTGACACTTCATGTAAGGGCAAGCAACAAGTGTCCAACAGAACAAAGAATTATCATGTTAAAACAAGGCAGAGGTTTGTAAGGAGAATAACTTTTCTTCCTATAAAATAGCTTGTCCTACATTCACTTAGACAGCTTGCTGTGGATTCTGTTCATTGACCCGCATCCTCTCAGTCTCCAGGAAAATAATCAAGAGTAAGCTATCTGTGTCTATCTAAAATAGACATACCTACAATATAATAAATAATCTAACTCAATGATATGTGCTACATATATGTGAGCACATATGCCTATTTGTAAATATATATGGAGAGACGCAGCACCTGTTCTTGATTTGTAGATATCTAAGTGCATACGCATACATATTATATATGTATATAGGTTTGTATAGACATACACATATATAACTGCATTTATAATACATATATGTAAGTATTCATGAACACATGTCAGTGATGTTTCTATATAGGAGTAAAGAATAAGTTAGCAATGTTCTTTCTCACTTTAATGTATCACTCATTTTGAAAATTATTCATACTGAACAAAGCAACTGCAAGGAGTTATTCTGGACTTAAGCATTTTATCAAAGAAACAAGAATCTGAACCTTAAGGTACCACTTTCAACTGCAGAAGAAATTAACAGAAATTATTGCAGAAAATACTTTTCTTAAAAAACACGTTACACGTTTACCCTAACCCTTCACTAAAATGCCGAAAGGAAGTGTATCACCAAACTCTGAACCCAAAACCTTGGCCCTACAGATATATCAGCAGGAATTGGCAAATTTTAGTTTTTCTATTTGCCACTGAGCATTTTATCCCATCACATCATCCTAGGTAAAATGAAGACTGCAGCTGATATTGTTGAGGCCAATGCCTGTAAACTGGTGGATGCCTGAAATGCAAAAGGAAATCAATATCCACCCCAGCGGAGCTATAGCATCCAAGGCACACTGGAGCCCTGTCTCACACTGATGACACAGTTGCACCTTTATACCACCAGCTCTTCTGAAATGAGTGTGAGGCTCTGCAGAGATGACAGCTTCTCTGACTTCCACTCTATGGTTGTCAGACACCCCTACTCCTGACCTTCACTGTTTCCATGAGCCACGCTTCTTCAATTGCAAGAAGCCCAAGGTATGCAGTGTGCACTTCAAGGAGCTTTATTGTTTCAGGAATGAGAAAATTAAGACTTTATGAGGTTATGCTCTCCTGTTTTGTACTTACTGGACAGATTTGGCAGATTTAGTCATTAGTTTCTTGCTGCTGTTCATCCCAGCAGGCAGAAGGGGTGATGCGATCACATGCACACCCAAAAGCTTTTGTACAGCTGTGAAAGAGGATTTTTTTCCCTTACTGTTCTCCAATTTTCTCTCTTAAGAAAGCAGTACATGGACTTCCTAGAGTAGCTTGGCTACTGAAAGCAGCCTGTCTGCCCTTGTGAAGCTGCCAACTATCTGCTCTGGCTATCTTGCTGAGACATGAGCTACACTAGCTCTCAAGCTACCTTAATACTAGTATTCCTATGCAGAAGACCTATTTTATTAGGCTTTTCTTGCTATTTAGCACACATTTTGAACATTTTTATAGGCGCTACACACAATTTGCTTAGAAGCACCTTGCTTTTTAGAGGCTATTCTAAGAAAACAACAAAACCATGAGGAAATAGAGTTAGAATACATTTTAATACAGGCGTCTGATAGCCTAATATTAGTCTACAATTTCAGTATGGTCATTCCAATGCTTAAAAATCATACTCACTTTACCCTGAATATAGCTAAATTAGCCGAAATTGCTTGGATCTACATTATAGCAAAGCACTATGGTCTGAAGCTTTCTATTGACAAAGGAGCACTTACCTGTAATCATAGTTAGAGCTGATAAACTTGCTAAGGCTGGGATATCAAGGTTAAGGCTCTTTAAGTTTAAGGAAAAGTCTTTAATAGAGTCGAGCCACTCCCCAAATCCACGAAGGCACTGAAGTCTATGAAGCACGAGTCCATTGCAGAATACAAACTTATCCTCAGCAGTATCAGACCTCAAATAAAAATAATTGAAAAAATTATAAATGCATCTTCTACTTTACAGCAAAATTCATAACCAGTATTGAAGTGTCTGTCATTTAAAATCCAAGGCATATTATCCTGAGACATATGTGGGCATTCACGTTTACAATATGCTTCTCCCTTGGGGCCAAAGTACAACAAACAAGCTTCTGTGATTGCTTACTTGGTACGGTTATAAGCCTGAGGTTAGCTGTAGCATGTGGTGTAGACTGTCTAATTAGTTAAGATTTTGGTCCTGCCCAAAGGCATAAATAGAGAAGACATTTTAGATTAAACACTGTATGTTTGAACCAAAGGGATACTAAGCAAGTGCATTTTGAAATGCAAAACTAATAAAAACTGGAGAAAGAAGAGATTCTGCACCTCTCAGCACTTACTTTGTCTCATCTGCATTTTTCAGGCAGTAAAAATTGATAAGGGAAAAACAATGGAAAATACATGCAATAATGCACCACAATACACAACACACCATGAACTCTTTTATATGAAAACGTGTGTGTAAGCCAGATATCACAGCCAAGATCTCCTCTCCTTCCCCTCCCCATTCCCAATACCCCTGTTAAAAAATGCATGCAAAGGTCATTTTCAACCTAAGGAAACAGGGCATAATTCAAATCACCAGCCTGGAATTTTCCCAGTCCCTGGAAGTGTTTTAGGTAAAGTGTCTTAACTAGTGCTACACTGACAAACAGCATCTCACTCTATTAAATGACTTGGTATTAAGTAGAAAAGCAATCTGAACAAGTTTTTAAATCTTCTTCATCCCTTTCAAAAGCTGATGACAAAGATGTGCATGCACAAAAGGAGAAAAGGAAAAAGCTTGCGTACTAAAGGTGCTTTTCTATAGTTTATGCTGATGAGTATGAAGCAAACAGTACCTGAGGATCAATTTTGATTACTACAGAAGAAGAGAATGGGGTATATTAAATAAAAAAAAGCACATTAGCAAGACCTATGTTCTCTCTTTAAATCACCTTTTTTTGTTTTTTTCTGTAATGTAAAACAAATTAAACACCGTATCCTTTGGATGCAGACATTGCTGATGTTCTGTGGGGGTTTTTTTCGATATCACTGACAATGTTCAAAGATAGCACTATATTTATTCCTTAAAAATATTTAGATGGATGATTTTTCAGATCAGCTTAAAAGGAAATGAAATAAATAGTTACCTGATGGAGAGTCTTAGTACAAACAGCTCCAAAAAAGCTGATTCTATGAGTAATGTCTGATCTTCTTTTGGGAGGTCAGTAAATCCTGGGATTTTTTCTGCCCAGCCTCTAGTTATGTCAATGGAGGCAGTCAGAAGGTTATAGAACTGTTGTACATGTTCTGCATCTGTGCCTGCAGCAGCCTGATCAGTGGAACAGTACTAAAATGAAAGCCACAGAAAGCAACGTTATGTGCATTTAAGGGCGTTCTGTGAAACACACTTTATTACTTGCCCAACAAGATCTTCTTCTGTGGCAAAGCTGGCATTATTATCAAAGGCATAATAAGTAGGTCTATATCTATCTACCTATTTGGCTACCTACAGGCATTCTGCTATTCAGATGTACATTGCAAAAATATTTCCACATGTACAGAAAATGTTTAACATTTATAAATAAAATATAATAATTATCATCACATTTCACAAGTACCTGCATGCTATTAGTAAACAGAAACAGAAACCTGGTGGGTAGGATAATTTCCTTCACACTAGAAGAGGAATATTATTTAACTTGCTACAATTAAACACTTTTCCCATTGATGAATTTCTCTCAGTATGTCCAAAACACAGATTTCTTCCAAAGCCTCTGCAATTGCATGTTTTCTGACAGCGATAGAGACACGTAAGATAAATCACGTTTTATCTGACACATGCAGCATTGCTTCATTTGAATACAGAATTGGTTCAAAGTAAAACAGCTGCCCCATATCACCTCTTATCCTTCAAATAGAAGCATTTAAGGTTCAGGAGAACCTATTATCCTGCTTATGTGGCCATAACTCTTCTAGACAACCATTTGACAGACCCAGTTTGCTCAGCTTTCCTGTGACCCCCTGACAACTCCCTCTCTGCTATCTCCTACTTTCCCACCAGTGGATCCCTGTCACTCTCCTGCTATTGCTCTCTCTCTTGGCAGAAAATAGAACACGAGCTTTCATGGCTTACTCCAACTCTGTGCTGCTGGTTTTCTGAACAGGAACTGGGTAATTTGGCATTTATTGTAACAGCTTCCTCGCCATCACACATCTGATGGGTTATTTCTGGACGAGATTTTATACCCACTCTCTCCCTGGGATTCAGTCAAGGAAGGGCTGAGTGGTCTCCATGGCTGAAAGAACTGTGCATGCCCTTTGGCAACAACTTGCCACATGCAGCTAGGGCTTGAGTCCTTCAGCTTGAAGGTCTCCCTAGCAACTCCCCAAGCCAGAGTGGAAGCAGGAAGACACAGCTCTCCTTCCCATTAGTATCAGTGGGCTGGCAGCCTAGGGGTGACCTTATTACAGGCATGCCACTGGAGCTGCAGATATCACCCAAATTGCTATCCGCAACCCAAAAGTCACCTCTGTGCAGGAAAGAGAGAGGGGGACAGCAAGCAGAACTTCTCAGGTGGGTGTTCTGTTCTCTGCCCATCCTATTTGGGGCTGGTTGCTGTTGGTAGGTAAGGGATGAAGTACACAGCATCAGAGCTGCTGATTGGTTGGAGAACCAGAGCAATCTTAGAGACCTCTGGCTGTATCTGGAGTACTGGTGGTAGCTCTGAATGACTCTGTTCTGCTTACCCAACACTAACTGCACGAGTTTCTCATGGTAAGCTCCAGTACACACCTCTAGTCTGCTAGTGAAACGTGTAATCCCTCTTGCAAAGTTCATGCAGAGGCAAATTCTGCCCCAGCTACTCTGAAGAATCACGTCACAACGAAGCAGGTAGAGCCCAAAATATAGAGTGGAGCAATGGTGAATAATCTTTATGGTGCACCATTTACGTTTTCGCTCCCCCATCTGAATGGAGCAGTTGAGCAGCATGAATTAACTACTGCTGGCACTGGACCTCAGCAACATGTGCTGGGGTGATTAGTGAGTAGAAAAAGAATATATGCTTTTTCAGACACCTTGCATGTTCTGGATCTTCTTAAAATGAAGCTATGGAGCAAGCCAAGACAGTGTGCATCCTGGCTCTGGGAGATGTGCTTTGCTATGCAGGAGCTGAATAATGTCCTCCTTTCAGCACAGGGAAACCAAACAGGCTGAGGGAGACTCCTGTTTTGCCATAGGTATTGTTAGGGCAAGAAACATGCTTGATCCTTTGAGCAGTGAAGAGGAAGGAAAAGCCAAGGCAAAAAAATACTACCCTAAGTTCATTCTAAATATAACTCATCACAAGTCAGCGTAATTACGCCAGTTATTAATTTGTCCCAAGTATTTATAAAACACACCTTTAGCAAAAGTAAGGCAAAGTTTTCATGTTTTCTAATGAAACTGGATGCAGCATTATGTCACATAACTGTGAATGCTACAGTATGGTATATTCCACATGGGGCACTTAATTAAGTACATCTAAAATAATTATAACCTGTATTTGTTGTTATAGTTTATCCTATGAGAGCAATTTTAGAAGAAAGGTAAGAAGTTATATGGAACTGTATAATTTTTAGCTGCTTTAATACATCACTGCTCACTACAAAGAGTTTGCACTTACAAAGAACAGCTAAAGTAAAATATCATTTACTTGTTACAGACTTAGCAGTATAAAAGTAACCATAAACAGTATATGTGGTTCTGTTTTAGGCACCAAAACCTGTGGGGTTTTCCACGATTATTTCATTGAGAAGAGGTGAAATTTGACCTAACTTTTGACCAAGACAGATGGTAAGCCTGCCCTTGGTCAGGAGGCCACAGCAGGGAAGGGATCAAATCTGCATTTCTTAACCTGCCCTATGCAAACTGGAGGCACGCTGTGAGAAAGCCAGAAGACAAAGTTCTGCCTTACTCCCTTGCTTAGAGCTCCTTTGGGAATTAAACAAAACCTGACTGCTGCTCAAGGAAAGGCTTGCATGTGTAGCAAGCAACATTAAATTGTATGGTATATCTAAAGAGATTCAGAAAGCCTGATATTGGAAAGCCTTACAGCACAACCTAGCTCTACCTTTTGCCTGCTTTTATTTGACCTTCACCAACTGCTACAGCTGCAAAACCCCAACAATAACTTGCGTGCACAGAGGAGAAGCTACGCTTGTTTGTGTGAAAGCCCCACTCTTTGCTTAATTTTGTGGCTGTGGAAGGATGGGGGACTATTACCTAAATGCTGCACTCCCCCACCAAAAAAGCAACACTTCTATTTAAGTCAGTGGCTAATCTGCAAGAGTAAGGACAAGAAAATAGAGGGTCTGTTTCTCATCTCACTTACTCAGAAGTGTAAACTCGGGGAATTGCACCAGTAAAACAGGTATGAGACCGGACTGCGGCCCTTTAAGGAGTTCATAAACCAAACTCTCTTCCTGGCAATTGCTTTTCTGAAACCAAGGACCTAAATATACCTTTGCTGTGGACTGGTAAGTTAAAACCAGTGCTGAAAAAAAACAAGCAGCCATGTTCTGAACAGAACCGGTTCCAATCTGTTTCAGTTTAGAATTCATGGCTTATGTAAATTTATTTTTGGTTTTGTTTTTTAAGGGGTTTTTTGAGTGTGTAGGGTTTTTTGGAGGGAAGGAGTTCTTCTCCAGAGCTCTCATCAGTGTTTTTAAGACGGTAAAGACTTTACGGCTTGTAAACATGAAGACCACGCTAAACATTAAGGTCATGTCTGCAGAAGTGTTAGGACTGACTCCAAAGCCAAATTTCCAGTTCTACCCATTTGTGGTGCTCAGCAGGGGTACGGCATAGCTGAACATGCCAGAAGTTTGTCTTTACAGGTACAGGATTCTGCTTCAAAGGGATTTTTTAGTATTGCAGTGTGCTCACAGCATATTTCATTCAGTTAATTTCAGTTTTTACACAGCACTTGTTTCTGATCTCCCTTAATTTTCCTCCGTAAGTATAAAGTTTATAAAAACCATAAGAATCTATTTATTTCTTTAAGTGCATTTTCGGCTTTTCAGTACTGCTGAGCACAACAATTATGTATTTTATTGTAAAGAAAAACCTATATATTACTATGTCCTAACAAACAATTATGCTTAACTTTTTATCTACCAAGACTAAATTAATTTACTGTCAATCATATGCTTCCTGTAACGTCCAACAGAATTGTTCAACAACTAGGTCTGTTTTCATTAAAAGAGAAATAATTACTGAAGGACAAAGAAAAAAGTCACATAAACCCACACAGTTTTCATTCAGTTTTTTGTAAATGCAAAAGATCTTTATGCCTACAAATAAATAAATACATAAGGTCAGATACTGCTTTCATGGTCTGGGCTATTATACGCTTGTAATTCTGTGGAACTCAGCAGATTTCTGTCAAAGAGCACAGCTCATCACATACCTCAGTATTCATTTACAGAATGACCCCCTGAAACATCCTGGTTAAAATATGTCTAAATATGGCTAATGCATTCTCCCCCTAAAAGGCTGTCAGATGCTGAATAGCTAGATTCTTTATAATAATTAAGGAAATTATATGATTGTGTATTTACAGATAAGCAAGAAGAAAAGATGTTACATCATGCTTAAAATTGCTAAATTATATATGTAAGTACAGTCTAAAATAGAATTATATATTTTTATATAATTACAAACAAATACATTTTAGTATTAAATATTACTTAGCAACAAGTGATAAATGGCCAATGCAGATGTTGCCTGAATACAGCTGTATTTTTTAAAGTCTTAGATTTAATCATTTTTCATTTCGGGGAAGGAATATTATCCTGGTTTTCCTTAGCTGTATTTTCTTTCTTTTCCTATATCAACCTGCCTAAAAATGTATTTAACAAGCCATTTCAGTGTTGTATTTTAATAACTATAGAGCAGTTTTCTAAGCTTCCAAGATACTCCATGAATATTTAAATGGTGAATGTAATACATAAAAGAACAAGGTTACAAAAATTTATAATCTCTGGTAAAGCTTTGTTGAGATAGTTTTTTAGAATTTTTTCTTTTAAAAGGCTTGTTTTACAAATGTGAATTTTACTGAAGAAATACTCCTGATGGGCTATTCAAGGCCAGACCCTGGCCCCATTTGAACAATGGCAAAATTCTATTGATTTCAATAGAAATGGCCCTATCCATCCAGTGCTACTTTGCACAACCCTTGTATCTGAATATTAGGGAAGTGCTATTAGATTTTAGCCTTCAGAACCTGGAAATTAAGACACTGGACATCTGAGCACTGCTCCTAGTTTGGTAAATTTATTGATTGTATTGTGATTGCTAGTGTTTTGGCATAGCCTTTTGCAAGAAGAACACTCTGTTTATCCATGCATTATTGTCTTCAGTCACCCATTGGACATACTACAGGTAATTTTGTGTCTGAGATCCTCAAGATGAATAGTTCCTTCCTAACAGGAATTTCTACTGTACCTCCTTTCCCCTCATCACCCACCTACCATGAAAAGACATGGCTGGCTGGACAAATTTCTACCCTAATCCAAATTTCACATTTAGTTTTGTTTTAGCAAACCAGCTGGTAGGTAGAAATGCAGTTTGTGAATCATTTCTATGTGGGAAACAAAGAGGCAAAGAAAAGCAAAACATACTCTTGAATAGTCAAGCTCCCTGGGAGTGGAGTCGGTTAAAGCTCGTACAAGGGCGTTCATCATGCTGATGGGAGGAGAAGGCGGGGAGGGCTGAGAGGGTTCTTGCTGTAAGGGGCTCTTTGGTTTGGAAGGCAGCCGACCTCTTCTCCCTTTTAGGCTGTCGGTACGGACAACTAGGTAACAACACAAAAAGAAGGAATCAGTTGTGAAGATACCAGTAATGCTGGATCAGAATGAACACCTGCTTTTCTCATGGTCAGCAGCCCAGCAAAAGTAAGAGCATTCTCCAGTTTCAGCACGTGCTCTTGATGCCTTTGATTGCAAAAGAACACAAACGATACCAAAATTGCGTCAGACCTATGATCATAAGCAGTAATGTGGCTGCTTACTTAAAGACCAGACGTGTTCCTACTGTTCATGCTTTGTTTGCAGCACGTCTGTGTGCCCGTGTATGTGTGCCCATGCACACACACAGACACTCTGCTGCTGAAAGAAAACTGAATGTGAAACACAAATTCTATTGTTCTTACTACTGGTGCACCTTTTAAAAGGCACAGTTGTTCATTCAAAGTCATTTTAGCTTTCTTAAAGCATTTGAAAAAATATGGTCATGCTATACAGGTTATATTATCCATGTTAGTATTTGCAATGGGACTGCTCATACAGTATTACTCACATACTTAAATATTTGCAGAATTGGGACTAATGAGTTGATCCTGTTTCCATTTAAATTAATTGCAAATTTACAATCAGCTTACGGGAATGAGACAAAATCCTATGTTAAAATGCACACAAGCCAGTGCAGCCCCTGGTGACATAACAGGGGGAAGCCAGCAGCATTATCGAGCAATGTTCAAAGTTAATAAAGGAGACATTTTGGCCAGTGTCAAATTATCCTCTTGTGACCTTGCTGTTCTTGAACTCTGGGGTCTAAAGTCTAAATATGATAATATGGGTGAAAAGAAAAAAGTCAATACATTATTACACAAATAGACACATTTGGGGGTAAGCTATGAATCCCATCACTATAAAATTCCTTGTAAAGACACCTATATCCACACAGACACAAATACAGGTTCATTTAACGTAATATTTTGGTGTCTGGGATGATACTAGCAATAGTCCTTACCTTCTTTAACCATGCCGACACTGAGACACTTCTGAAACCGGCAGTATTGGCATCTGTTACGACGTCTCTTGTCCACTGGACAGTTTT
This sequence comes from Psittacus erithacus, assembly GCA_009867235.2. Classification (NCBI taxonomy): domain Eukaryota; kingdom Metazoa; phylum Chordata; class Aves; order Psittaciformes; family Psittacidae; genus Psittacus; species Psittacus erithacus. The sequence goes on along the minus strand of WYDI02020528.1, from coordinate 56,550 downwards.
TGTTTGCCAGACAAACATATTTTGCATTTTTCTGAACTGTTCTCTGCAGAAATGCAACACAAAACCAGTAAACCGATCATTTCTTGAGCAACTTAGAACCTGACAAAATGTGTTTTAATTACAACATGAAAAGCGACAGTGCAATTCATATAATTAGATAAAATTAATTTCCTAACACACTAGCCTGCAGGAAAAACAATTTTATTAGTGTTAGCTGCTGACAATGAAAATCATCTAGGATTGTTCTGAAGCAAGTCTCTGGAGACAGGCAACTTTGAATGATAAAATCATATCTGAAATTACCAGGTCATCACATCTACCTTTGGGGATTAGATTATCTCCGCTTTTAATATCCCTTTGGGAACAATTTTCTACTTGGTTCATTCCCTTGATTATTGCTGACCTTATTAAAATAAAATCAAAATGATCTGCAATGTATTTCTTTTGGTATCACTATTGTTAGTCAAATACCACAATAACTGGTTTGGTTAGCCATTAAAATCACTGGGGAGAAAATACAAATACCAGAAACCCCTACAAAATATGGTCAGTTCAATATTCTGGGAAAGCTAACCTGACCTGGAAAAAAAGCCCCAAACCAGGCAGGATTATTCTATAGTTATATATATTTAATTAACTCTAAAATGATCTTAAGACTATATAATAAATCTAAAACTTATAAAAACCTGGTAAGCTTTGAGAAAACGTAACAAATATTGATGCAAAAATATAGTATGTTTTCCCATCTTTAAAATCAAAGATACATCAATAAATAACTTGGTACCAAGAAAAAAGACTTTAAGAGGACAGACATCAGAACAGGAATAGATTTATCAACTCAGCATTCAGTATTAACTTTTTCACTGCAATTAAATTAATGGATAAATGTTATTTCATAATTTATGTTTCTTTTCAACTAACAGCCTCAATGTACTAAATGTAAGAGCCACAGCAAATACTTATCATTGTGCTTTGGAGCTGAAAACTGATTAATTTTGCAGAATAATATGGAGATACTGCTCCCAATCAAGGATATATTATTGATTACTACAGGGTCAGGATTGGGCCCGTAAGAGCTGCTATTTCCAGGTTATTTGTGTCCCCTTTTCCAGTTACATTTAAATACAAATGAGTTTCATGGGAGATGTGTATTTTACCATGTTGTGAAAGGATTATTATGAAGTAACATTGGCAGCTCCGTCTACAACTAAACAAAAATGTTATAAGCCCTCCCCGCAACTATTTTTGGACTGGTTTTGCTCCCACCGTAGCTTTTACCAGAACAGGGGCATGACTGCTGTCTTTGTAGGAAGGAATATACCAAATCAACCCCAAATGTATCAAATCTTAAGCCTGTTGCCCAGAACCATCCTTAACAAAAGTCTGTCCCAGGTTCCTCACTTAAACAAGCTATTTCTGAAAATAATGCTGGAATCTGAACTCAGCCTGTTGAAAAGAAATTACGAGGTGCCCAAATCTACGAGCAAAAACAGAGTATCCGATTCTTAAAAATACAAACACAAAGCTTCCACTGGGAAACTGCCCTGTGTAAGTTATTTGTGTTGCTATTCAGCTGCAAAGCTTTCTTGGATACCAAGCAGGCACCGGGACCCTGTGCAGTGCTTAGTCACTGCTCTGCAAGCAGCTTTCCACTAGTGAGGACTCACTGGGCTCCTAAACTGAAAAGTAATGACGAGGCAGGAACCAAATAAAACTAGAAGTGCCTGGGTTGGCCTCTCATGTGAAACTGGTTTCCCCCTGAGGCCAACCCCACAGCCCTCCTCATCCCAACTGCCCCAGGGCAACAAATGGCACCAGTGCCATCAACTGAAACATCAAGTGGAGTTTATGAATTCAGGGTGTCTTTTTTTGCTTAAAAACGAGGTTTAGTTGGAACAACTGATATGCAAAACTCAGGTTGGATGTATTCCATGTGAGTTTCGCTATGGAGTAAATACAGTTTATAGCTCAGACAGGGCTGACCCATGCTCCGCTGAGGGATGCTGGCAGACTGGAGATGTGGTTTGCCCAGCAAACTGCCCCAGCCCTTTCTCAGCCAAGACTGGCTGATGCTTTTATCCTACAGAGGGCTTGCTTTGGCCTTCCTCAATAGCTGGATGGGTGTACATCCTGCCCCACTGGGGGACTCTGAGCCCTAACACAGGATGCTCCTGAGCCCTGTGGTGAGGACCAGAAGCATGTCAGGGCAAGCAGGGAGGGAGGAGAGACTGGGGTAAGTGGGGTAGGGAACAAACCGCAGAGCTCTCACCTTGAAGAAGCCCTTGCAGCCTTCACACGTCCGTACGCCATAGTGCTGGCAGGCGGCATTATCCCCACAGACCGCGCAGGTGCCTTCCCCGGATGAGGAGCTCCTGCTGGGTGGAGATGGGAGGCCGCTGCTGCCGCTGCCACTGCTCTCACCGATCAGGCTGGAGGTGGCTGCGTTGAGGCCGAGCGGTGAGAAGGCTAAGGTAGCTGGTCTTTTGGCCAGGTGAAGCCCATAGGAATGGCCCTCCATGGCTGCCTGGCTGGCGGCGGGTCTGTCGGAGCCCAGGGGCAGGCTCAGGGAGGCAGGATCATAGCACATGTGGGCAGCCGCGGCTGGCGTGTGCGGTGGGGAGTGCTTGAAGTGGAAGAGGGGGAAGCGCGCAGGCACGGTCTTCATGGGAGCAGTGTCCATCAGGTGGCCGGGTGGCAGGCAGGTCTGTGTGGGCTGCAGTGGTGGCTCATCCCACAGGTTCTGGTGAGAGGGGAAGCCAGGCGTGGTGGGAGTGGAGGGCGGAGATTGCTTGAAGTACATGGAAGTGCTGGGCATCCCCTCATCAGTGGAGGGTGGCAGTGAGGGCTGATAGGGGGAGAGACGGGTGTCTTCCATCTTTATGAGGGGCCTCTGGCCAGAGGAGGCAGATTGCATTTGGTAGAGGCAGGAAGGCTTGAGCTCATAGCTGCCAGAGTAACCCTCCATAAAGGTGCTGAAGCTGGGCAAGGAGGTGGTGGCAGTTGCAGTGATTTCAGTACTGCTCAGGTCCATGGTCAGCTTGGCATAGTCAGGGTTCATGATTTCTGAGCTGTACTCCGAGCCATACGCATAGGTCTGAGCTGCATAATTTGAACCGGGCGGTGAAGGACTATACTGCGCTTGCACACAGGGCATATCTGCAAGGGCAAAGGGGGACATTAACAACAAAACCCGGCCCTCAGGAACTTCTTTCCTAGAATCTTTCCCACATTTCACGGAGCTCAGTTAGACACCTGACTCCCATTCTCTCTTGGACATGGGACATATGTTAGCCTCATGTCTTTGCCTTTCAGTGAGAAATATGCATCAGGGATCGACTAACCATTAGGTATCATGGAGCCTGGTCTCATCTAGTCATGGGAGCAACTCAAATTTATACCAGTGTCAGGGAAAGAGGAATCCGGCTCAAGCTGCCTTACATCTGCTACTTAACACACATAGGTGTCAATGAGAATTAGATAAGCAGAATGAAACCAGTTTCTGGCTCTAAACCTGTCTCTGTGTGCAACCGTGCCATAAAATTTTCATGAAGGGTAAACGGGACTATCAAATACATAATATTAAAAATTACATTTTATTTAAAAGAAGCAGCATCTGCAGATGAATGTCAGAGAATGGCTTGAATCACAGTGTTTGCTCCTTAGGACTTGCAAACATCAATTTTGCTTACTCAGCTCTGGGTCCTTGAAGCATATTTCTGGTCAGCTAATAATGCAAGGCTGCTGTCTGACTAGTAGATTTAAGGCTTATCTATGGTAGAACATTCTCCTAAAGAAACTGGGGGGTACACCATACCCTTGAATTTGCAAAAATGCAAAAGAAGTAGTGTGTGACATTTCTGTTTTTATGGGAAAGCAAGGTTGAGGCTGCTAACATAATTGGTTTTATCCATTACTCATAAAAGCTAATGTGGTTCACCGATAGCTGGGATGGTTGAAGCAACATGCTGCCTGGTGATAAAGATTTGGTTTTTATTCTTTTCTTTTTCATTTCCTACTAATCTGCTATTTCCTTTGCTGCTCTCAGGAAATAATGGACCCAATTCTGCAATCCATTTGAGGTTTGCCTAACTAAACACTCTGAGATTCTAGCCCAATATTTGCAACTCAAACTAAATGTGCGCGGTGTATTTTGGTTCTGTAGCAGAGGAATAAAATGTTTCAATTAATACAAATAATACAAAGAGGGGGGAAAAAAGTAAATATGGGGAAAATGTATATCAAAATTAAGTGCAGCTCATCTCTCCTTAATGGTAATTTATATTCCAAAAGCAATGGAGAAAAAAATCATACTAAAAAAAAAGCTGCCTTGAAAATAATGAGGTTTTCCTCAGTATTTTAAGAACTCCCTTGACTTAAAATTTTAAAATATTCAGTTGAGCCTGGCATGTAGGAATCCAAATAATTGTGTTAAAGCAACTGCTAATTATTTCCTGCCCCCTTTGCAGATAAACATATTTAAACCAAGAACCAGATTTCAATTATCGTACTGTCAAAAGCCATTTGGATCTTCCTTCTTCTTGAGAAAACATTAAAAACTGAGGTGGGAAAAAATGCTGTTTTCTGAAATTAAGAACCTCCTGCTTGTAAATCCAAATGCTTAAAGAAAAAAGCAGGAGAGCCCCTTCATAAGCCTTGCCTCCCAATGTTACTTCTGTTTTTTCTCTACCTTTCTGCTCTTTCCCATCAATTTCTGCCCATGCCATTCCACACACACACACATTCATGGCAAGTCCTCATACTATTGTTTGTTATTTAAGGGCCATCTGTTAAAATGTAGTGATCAAATGAAAAAGGGGAGAAATTCCTTCCACAAACCTCCAGTGCGAACTGACTGAGGACCACAACTGAATGAGCTGACACATAATGTCACCCGTGGACGTGTTGATGCACAACCCTGTGAAGGAAATAAAGGCTTTTTTTGCTAGCTCAGAAAATGAGCAGGAGTTCAGGCAAACAGACCATCATGGGTTTTTTTGGCATTATTTTTCTGAGCATAACAGGGTTATGTCACTGAATCCTTCGCAAAGCGGAGTAAGAAAACAGAAGTCTAAAATAAGTTCGGCCTGAGGACAGAAAAAATATCCCTAACCTAAAGGTCTGGTCTCTCCTGGTTCTGAGGGACTCCTCCTCCCTTGCCCTTTGCCAGCGCACTGATTCTAACCCCTACTTTTCCACTTGGGGCACCGATATTAATTACCCTGCAAAGTAAATAAGCTGGGATATTTTCTTCTTCTTTATCCAACAATATTAAAAACAGAACACCCCACAGGAGGCGCATTGCAGGGCAACCTGTCATCAAAGCCCAAATGAATGGGGTGAAAGCGAAAAAAGAGAAACAATCACGGTAAGGACATTCACAGCTCTTACCTTATTATTCTGCTATCTTTGCGAGAGTTTGGAGTAAGGGATGCCTAATTTAAGGCCAAGCAATCCCAAAATCCTTTTTGAGACTTAACACCCCGCGGCCCCTGGACGGGACGTCGGGACTGATGATGCCAAACGGATTTAGGAAGGGCAGGAGCGGCAGCAGGAGCTCTCGCTCACACTCACCCCCCTCCTCCTCCTCCTCCTCCTCCTCCTCCTCTCCCGGGAGGCGCTGGTCCGCAGAGCGCAGCTTACCTGGCGGGTATCTTGCGCGCTGAATGGTGGGGCTGGACGTGCGGACGGAGGCGGCGGCGGCGGGCGGCGGCGGCGGCGGGGTGGGCGCCGGCTGGGACCTCTCTGCGGCGGTGGGTGCGGGGCCTGGCCTCGGCGGGGGGCGCTCTTCCGACCCAGGCTCTGCGCGCGGCGGGAGGAGCAGAAGGCAGTGTCAGGAGCGGCAGTGCCCGATGGGCTTAGGGGGGACGCGGGGCGCATCGAGGGGACCCCATACACACACACACCACCCGCCTCGCCTTCCCCCTTCACGGATGGCAAAGGGGGAGCCGGACAAGGAGCGGGTTTCTACCAGCTCCCGCGCCCTCATCACACAAAAGCACCAGGATGGGACAGCGGAGCCGCCGGTTTGTTCACCGGGCAAGCAGCCTGCGGAAAGAAAGAGGAGAGCACAGGCGGGCTGACCGCAGCAAGCGGGGAGGCATCTCCGTGCGTCCGCTTCCCCGTGAGAACTTTCTATTTCTGGGGGAGAAGCTGGCTGGAAGTTTCTACGCAAGGTACCGGCCGGACCTGAGGGGTACCCCACCAGCCTGGCCAGCCTGAGGCGTCCCCAAGCCCCGCTCTGGCCCGCGGGACGCCCCGCTGCGCTGTTGGCAGAGGCGGGTCCGTCCTGCGGGGGCTCCGCAGCAGCGCTGGGGATGCGCTGTGGCACAGGTCCCTGCCCACGGGAGCCGCTCCCGGCGGCTCCTTCTCCCGCTCCTTGCCTTTTTTGGGGGGGTTTCCTGCCTTCCCCGCGCCCCTCGTCTTTGATTCCCCGCCGGCTCCCGGGATGCTAATTGACTATCAGCTCATCCCTTTTTCTCTCCAGAGGATTTTGCTCCCTCCCGAACTTCTGCGAAGCGGGTTCCCGTTCTGCGAGGAGCGCCCTAGGGCTCCTCTCCCCCCGGTTACCTAGAGACACTCGCTGCGCTTTTAACCACGCAGCACCCCCCCGGACAGCAGCCGCCCGAGCCAGGAGCGCAGAGCCGTAAGGGCTGTAAATTAGGAGGAAATAACTACCCTTGTCAAAGCTCTTTTCTTCCTCCGTACACTTTACATTCAGCCCCGAGTGACACCCCTCCCCGCCCTGTAATACGAGGAGGAAAGCGTGAAATACTCCATTGTGACTGTGACTTCTTCAGGCGAGTTTCGAAACCTTCATTTACCCGGGAGGGACCGCGGAGGGGGAAGCTCCATTGAATTAAAAAGTTTCGAGCTCCATTTCCACCGCCGGTTAGCTCGCGATTTTCATGATTTTAGGAGGCTGGGGGGATCGCCCCGAGCCGCACGGTCACTCCAGCAAATATCCAAGACCTCGCGTGAGATTCACCTCCGAAGAAACCGTCTGGTCTGGTTTAGTCCATTGTTTTTTTTACCGGGGCTTGACTCCAGCATACAACGGTCTCCACGGAGGAGAGAAAAATAGGGCGAAGAATGTAATCGAGTGAAGCGGCTTGGATAAAAGTTAGCGATTCATTCCCAAACTTTTTTTTCCCTGGAGAAAAAAAATCCGATCCCGACACACACCCCCTACCCCCCACCCCACCCCCTCCAGAAAGCAGCGTTTTCCACTCTTTCCCTGGGAAATACTCTCTCACGGAATCCATCCTCTCCCCAGATTGCCAGTTAAACAGCAGCGTTATTAACTAGCCGCGCGAAGGTGAGCCGCATCCCCGCCTGGGACAGAGTATCGCGATAATGCCGTCCCGACAACCGTCCCCCGACATAATATAGCAACGCAGCCGCCACGCTTTCTTGCTTCTTTCCAAGACTGAAACTTCTTTCGCAGCTATTAAGGCGCGAAGGGAAAAACGAATGGCGCGGCGGAGGCAGGGAGCGGGGTAGGAGCGGGACAGGGAGTGGGGTAGGAGCGGGCAGGGAGCGGGGCAGGGAGGGGGACACCCCAGCCTCCCCGCCCAGTGCCACTCGTGCCTGGGTACCGCAGCCCCTCGTTACCGTTTGTGACCTCCGAAGGGAAAAGTACTCATTTCCGAGGAGCAGATGCCGGGCAGACGTGCCGAGCAAAGCTCCTGTCTCATTTCAATACAATATGTCACATTCCAGCAATTACCTCTCGGGCGAGCTCCTTCGGGCTGCCGAGGGGAGCTGCTCTCTCCCGAAGTGAGGTCAGACCAACCTGCCCCGCCGTCCCTATTAGACAGCTTGAACTTGGGCAAACAAAGCAACCTAGTTCCCAAGCGCGGCTAAAGGAAGGAGACAAATTACTGCCATTCATCACCGGCGCTATAAACTCCTCGCCGCCGCCGCCGCCGCCGCCGCCGGCAGCATCATTTCCATGACAACAACTAGCAGAAATACCTCAGTACCACCGGCTCCAGCTCCCGCGCCTCTCGGCAACGGTCCTCCCCTTGTGCGGGGACCGGCTGTGCCCCGGGCAAGGCGCGGGTTGCTGAGCCCGCGGGAAGGCTCGGAAGCTAGGCGGCAAAGCGAGCACCCACGGGGAAGGAGTGAGGAAGGGAAGGGAAAGGAGGAGGAGGAGAGGGAAAAGTTTCAGGCAGAGCCCGGCACAGCGGAGCCGCGCCGCTCGCAGCTGGCATCTCCCGAGCATCTCCCCCGGAGGCTTAACTTTGTCCCTCTCCCTCAGCCGCTCCCGCTCATTTGTATACGTACTCGGTTGCTGTGGAGGTTCCGTCTTTACATCTAGTTTGTAAGTGCCCTCTTCCTTAAAGGCGCATGTAGGCACTGTCCAGCGGCAGGACCCAAGACACAAAACCCCCGCGACTCCCGGTGGCTGCAGGTCCGGACGGCGCGTTATCCCGAGGCATGGAAAAGGATTGCAAAAGCCTGAGGAGCCAGGAGCCCGTCCGCGGGCAGACAGAGTGAGGGAGGGAACGGGCGGGCAGGCGAGGGACACCGAGCCGCCGCCGCCGCCGCGATGTGTCTTTGTGTGTGCGCCGCGGGAGCCGGGCTGGGACCTGCGCCCGCGTCCCCGGTGCGAGCGCCCCGGGGTGCGCGTGTGGCTGGCGGAGAGAGGGGACGGAGGCGCCTCTCTGCGCTGCTCTCCCGCTCCCTCTCTCTGAACGTCATTTATGTGAGAGGAGCCCTAGCGGCCTCTCCATAGAGCGGCTGGAATGCGAAACGTCAATAGTGACGCCATGGGAGCCTGACGCTACTGACCCCCCCCTTCCCGCCCCAGTGTGTGCGCCGCGCTCCCGCCGCACAGCGCTGCGCCGCGCACAGCCGAGCCGTGCAGGGCCGAACCGAGCCGTGCACGGGGTGAGGCGGCCGCTCCGCTCCGCGCCGCCGGCAGCGGGAGAAGGAGGCCGACCGGCCGCGGCAGCACAAGGCAGATTTACATTATAAGATTATTATTATTATTATAATATTTTATTATTATTATTACAAAGATCGAGTTGTGTTGTTTTGCAGACGCAGTAACTCTTCACTGGAGTGGTTCAAAGGAAAAAGAGCTGTGCTTGGTTAATTAGGGGCACTTTCAGGATGAGTTATTAAAGGTTTTTCTTTTTTTTTTTCTCTTTTCCATTTTTTTTCTCATTTTCTTTTTTTTTCTTTTTTTTTTAAAATTTTTCCTCTACCTATCCCCTCTTTCCCCTTTTTTCCTTTTTACCCCCTTTTTTCGTTTCGGAACTCCCCAGTGCGCAGGAGTAGAGAGCAGGTTGGGGACGCCGCCGCCCCGAGCGGCCCTGACAAAGCCTAGGCTCCCGCCTGCGCGCGTCTGTCTGTGTCTGCGTCTGTGTCTGTGTCTGTGTGTGTCTCTGTGTCTCGGCTGGGTCCCCCCCGCCGCCGCCGCCTCCGCGGGAAGCAGGCGCCTGCCGCCGTGCCCGGTGCCGTGTTTACTTCTGCAGCCAGCAGCCGGGCCGTTTGCTATTGTCACCGCGGCCGTTACTGACATTTCTGTGCTTGTGCTACTTCCAGAAGGGCTCCGCCAACCGAGGTCTACCGGCGGGGCCGGGAGCCTGCGGGGTCGCAGCCGGGGCTGCCCACTCCGTGCGCCCTGAGGCGACGGGACCGGAGGAGGCAGCGGCGCTCCGCCTGTGCTCGCTCGGGTCCCGCCGCAGCCTGTCACCACCACCGCCGCAGACCGCGCTCCCGCCGGGGGCGGCGGGAACATGAGGCCGCGCTGCACCCTGGCGGCGCGGAGCGGAGTCCACGTCCGGACTCGGGATCCCCTTTCCGCGGCGGTGCGCGCTGTCCCGTGTCCCGCCCCCCCCCCCCCCCTCCCGGGCGTGCGGCGGGGCCTCCCTCCCAGGCCGCCGCCGATGCCAGGCCCCCGCTCCCCCCGCGGGGGAACCCGCCGTCCGCCGGGCTCCCCGCGGGGCGACACTTCCCCCTCCGGGCGCAGCCAGCCCCCGGCGGGGCCAATCAGCGCCTCCACGTCACCGCGGAACGCCATCCTCGTGCCGCCGCGGCCAATCCACGCACAGGACGCGGCGGGCCCCGTTCCGAGGGGCGGGGCGTAGCGGGCTGACGCACGGCAGCCGCGTCATTGACGCAAGCGGCGTTGCTAAATATAGCCGCCGGGCCCCGTGCGGGGCGATCGGGATCGCGCGGGGGAGGGGGCGGAGCCGGAGCCCATTGAGTGGCGGCGGTGGCGGCGGGGCGGGCGCGCGCGCGGGGCTATTTTTGGGTGCCCCCCCCCCCCCCCCCCCGCCGCCTTCCCCCCAAACCACACATAGTTTCACGCCGGGCGGTTTAGTGCGCGCTAGTGTGCCTGATTGGGTGGGGCCGCGCCCCGCCTCCCCACCCCCCTCCTGGCCGAGGGT
>WYDI02020528.1:0-45261 GCA_009867235.2 Psittacus erithacus | reverse complement strand
CCCCCCCCAACCCCCCCCCCCCTTCCCCCCCCCCCCCCCCCCCCCCCCCCCCCCCCCCCCGCCTGTTGAGTAAGCGCCGGGAGAAGTGAAAATGCCATGACGGGCCGGTGCGCTCATCCCCGGTGCTGACACGCCGCGAGGAGGGAGATTCCCTTTGATGCCGCTGCCGCTGTGGGCGGCCCAGGGCAGGGGAGGAGAGAGGGTGGCACTTTCCGCCCGCCGCTCACTCCGGCCACCGGCCCCGGTAAAAATACTCCTCTTTCCATGCTGTAATTTCTCCTTTGCATCTCGGCCTCTCTACTGGGAAAGGGACCCCGCCGCCCGGATCTCCCCCTCAGAGGGGGATCTCCCACCTGGGTCTAAGTCCCACCGCCACCACAAACCTCGCAGCCCCACACTGAGGGCGCATGTGTGTGCACAAAGTTTGGGCACCGCGTGGACTGTCCTAGAAACCGTATCGTGTCCCTTCTCCCCCTCTTCCCTCCCTCCCAGCGGGTACTCCGTGCAACTTCGCAGCTTCCTTGAGCTGTTCCTGTCTCCCACGACGTGAAAATATCGTCATGCAAGGCGGCTAAAAAAATCCCAACCCACCCCAAACCCAAAACCGGTGGCAAGAGTGTTTTGAAAGCCTTTAAAATACTCTTAGAGGTGCTATTTAAAGAGCCTCTACACAGGAAACGGGATATTTGGAGAAAATGGTTAGAAAGTGGCGCTGAGAGCGCTACGCGCTTCGAGGAGATGTGAGTGCTGTGCGGAAAGCTAGGCGCTCTCCGCCGTCCGACCGACCGAAGGCAGCAGTTTCCTCTAGGCAGAAGAGCACGGGAGGCTATTCTGCAGTTATTTATGAAATGAGAGGTCACTCACTAAACGCTACGTGCTTCCCAAGCGGCCAAAAGGAAGTTCTTCGTGCGAAGAGCTCCCAGTCTAAGGATAAACACCGAGGAGAAGAGCGAGATAAGGGGACAGGAACAACATGAGGCTAATTGTCTGAGCCGTGTGTACACGTTGGCTGAATTCGCTGCTGGTGGCGGGGCACGAGTGATGCCTGGGACTTACTGGATAACTCGGGATAATTAAACCAGGCACTGGAGGCTGTGCAATGAGGGGAGGAAGGCTGTAGAAATTCGAAGGAAGCCTTGGGAGATGAAGCTCCAAGAAGGTTGAAAGGCAGGGACACTTTGCTGAGTGATGCCAGAGTTGGGAAGGCTGAAGGGGTACTGGGAGAAAACGGTGTGGAGAGGCTTGCTAAGGGGTTCACTTCCAGTGCTCACCCATATGTTTGCATTTATGGCCAAATAACTCAATGATAACTCCTTATCAAAATTTGCAGTTGACCTCTCCAAGACCAGAGCTTGTGCAGTCTAGGCCAGTCTTTAGGTAGCAAATTTCTGTGACCAAGGCAATGAAAATATCATTAGTTTTAGGCTTTTACTGCAGAATTCAAACGCCTAAGTCAAAAAATGCAATCCAGAAACCCTGACCAGCTGCCATCTGTTCGGAGGTGCCTAAATTCAACAGTGCAATAGAAGTGCTCTTTGGATGGTCACCTAGTCCAAACTCCTACTCAAAGAATATCCCACTGTATTACTCACAAATAGGTTTAAACCATGACACCTGTCTTCCTCTAAGATGTAGAAACCAACTGTTCCTCTGCCTAAATGCTGCCTTCTAGGAAACACCCAAAAGAAGAGTCACTTGGTGCACCCAAATTACACGATAGCAGGGTAGTTTCAGTACCTGCATACAGAAAATAGGACATCTATATTCACATAGTTTTGTCTGGGGCAGGGGGGCAAGGGTGGGGATGGGGAGAGTCAACCTACATTCCCCACCTCCCAGGAGATTGCTGTAATCGCTGCATCATTCTGGATGGCATCTCACCCACCTGTTTGAAGTGGTGAAACCGCTTTCAGGCTTGTGTCAAGAATTGAAGTCTAGTGCTTCAGGCTGTCTGCTGGGATGGAGGAGATCAGCTTATCCGTTCCTGCCTACAGTATAAAAATACTGTCATGGCCTTACCTGAACTTACTTTCTTGCCTGATTAATCCCTTCCCATTGAGCATGATTTGTCTAGTAAAAGGTCCTTTTCCCTTCCATACCTTCCTAGACAACCAGTAAGCTGGTGATGAGGCCATTGTCTTGGATAACAGTCAGTGTGGATTTGAGTCTCTTTAAGCAGAAAAAGGAGCTGAATCCCAGATCTTCTGTTTTCTAGGGAGTGCTATAATTGACAAAGCTACAGAGTCAACAGAAGGTAGCACTCACCTTCTTCCACTGTGTCTTTGGAAAAGCTCATAGGTGAGCACTTTCAAGATAGGGTCCTGATACCCTAAGACTTCCTGCAGCCCTAAGATACATATTGTTGCTCCAGAGGGGTGGGATTTGGAATGTGGCCTGTCAGCTTGTTGCAGGCAGTGTTTTGTGTGCTTTTCTCACAAGCATGCAAAGAGTTGGATGAGTAACTGAGATTTCTGGATTTCTTTCCAGGGCACTGAAGAAAACACTGCAGTTTTTAATTTGGTCACCCAAAACCTTCTTGGATTTAGTGGTTGGGCCAGCAAGTCTCTTTATGTGAGGCAACGTGCTAAAATAGGTAGTCAAAACACCCAGTTCATCACCTCCGTGTTTCCAGACTGAAAGAGGAACTCATCCTACCTTCTCTGCTTGAAAGATGACATAGTCATACCGAGGTCATGATGGAAAAGAAAGGCAGGCCTAGCTCAACCTTTGGTAGTGTGTTCGACAGAGTACACCCTGCCAAAACTGAGTCCTAGTCTTGACTAAATTAAGTCCCAGTTTAATCTAGCCCACCATCATATTTTTACAGTCAAAAGTTTATATTTTCTTTTCCCAACTAGTTAAAGAAATGGTCAGGTGGTTTATGCTCAGATTTTCTACATGACCATAATTGGATCGAGGCCATGCACTGGAAATTTTTGCCCCAAAGGAAGAAATTTTGAGAAAGATTCAAATGATTCAAACCCAGTCTTTTATGAATGTTAGAAATATGTGCAGTATGCTTTGTTCACAATAGCTCTGTTTTCCCAGACAGAAGCTCCACCAACTGGTGGAATTGCCCTGGAATTCTGCGATACCACAGATGGGGAGGCTTGAATATTCGTGGACTGACTCAGCCTGTTCACTTTGCCCGGCGCGTAAGACAATAGGCGATTCTTTCTTGCTTGTGGAGATCCAAAATTAAAAGTAAAGGAGGTTGCATATTAACCAAAGGAGCGACTGCCTTTCAGAGAAACCCACAGACCAAACTGTGATCATATTAAGTGGAGGGGCTGTTGAGAGCATAATTCATGCTGCCCACGTAAGAGCTGATTAGGAATGGGAGAAGCCAGGACCAGGCAAGGTTCAGACATGCAAGCACAGCAGATTATTAAATAAGGAGATGAAGGAGCATTCAGAGGTATCTTAATTTAAGTATATTAATTATGCAATAATGAAGCAGCTTTAAACTGAATTTATCATGGATACAAAAGAACTACATTTCAAATTGGCCTCAAATCTTTCAGAAGGACAATCTTATTTCATTGTGTTCACTTAAGGAAAAATCAGATAAAAGGAAAAAAAAAAGCTCAAGCTCATCTTATCCTGGGCAAAGATCTTGAAGAGTATAATATTTATTATAGAGAGATGGATTTTAATGAAGGATCGAGGCCGTGGGGCTGGTTTATAAACCCCAAAAGTTAATATTTTTTCCCCTCTACCATATAATTAATAAAATAATAGCAATTATCATTATTATTTTCTAAGTTCTTTTCCCATGTCTTCCTTCTGAGCCCTTCATTTCTCAGTTTAATTCTTGACTGGATTGTCAATCTCTGTTCCTAAGAAGGAGTCTCTTTACTTACCACATATAGTACTGCAGAAATGTATCTTCAACTTTGACTGTATCATTGTAAAGAAAATAATAACTTATCCCAGATAGTCATCAAGGCTTGTTCAGCAGGCACTGCCATTCTGGCAGACTACCACTTTCTATTCATGTTGACAGATGATAGCTCCTCAAAAGCATCAACTTGTTATTTATTTACTTTTCCTAACATCTTTCTATGAGCAGAACCTTTTACATTCCATCTGTTCTTATTACCTCATCTTTCCGGTTACCCTGTTTGTTTTACTCTTAATGATCTCCAGACCATCAACCGATGTTACCAGGCATCGCGTTTCATTTATTGTCTCTCTCACCTCTTCTTGGACCGCCTTTTCTTTCCTCCCTACTATTTCCCTGTCTATTTCTCTCCCTTCTCATTACTGTGCTGTCCAAACCACCCATTTCCAAAATTTCCTCAGCTGGGGTAGGCTGAGGGGTTTGAGGAGAGGACAGTGGCAGAGTCCATCTGCTAAGGCAGCCAACCATCGGGTTTTGCTTTTTGCTTCCTCTCTTTCCTGGCTTGTGCTTTTGCAGAGCTCCATTTACTTCTGCCTGTGATTTTTCCCCCCAGTCTGTAAAGTTACAACAGGGCAATTAGGAAGTAAAAGCACAGAAATGAAAACTGATGATTATTATTGTTTTATGTCTTATTAATGCGCAAGGCCTTGGACCCCTCAATGGGCAATGATTCCTTTTTTTCTTGTATAAAGAAAGGAATAATTTACCTGAGGAGATCTGGTCTGTTTCTTTCAAGCTTGTCACATCTTGAAGATCAGAAGTGGGCTGTAATATCACGTCACAGGTTAAGAGAGTTTAAGCATCAGCTTTCTTCAATTATGTCTAAGCCTTCTGGCACCTCTGAATCAGCTGAGATACACTGTTAGACTGAGCTGATGAAATCAGCTAGTTCCATTTCTGTCCCCCGCACTCTATATGAGAGACAAGGTGTGCTCTCTTCTATGTGGTGTATGCTCTCTAGGCCTGAACTTATGGCCCTAGCTCCAATAAGTTCAGAGTCTAGCCTTTGGGGTTGTGAAAATCATCTTGAAAGCCAAACTTGAGTGAAACCAGTAAGTCATGACTGCCAGAGCCTATAGTGGGTTAGAAATGTCATACTTGGGACTGCGTTATGCACGCTTCTCTGTGCAGTCCTCTGGAGATGGCAGGAGTGAGCATGTGCCAAAACAAACTTACAGACAAAAGGAGCAAAGTGCGCTGAGCGCAGGTGTACTGCTGCTGGACCAGCTTAGGTGTTACGGTTTAACCCGGCAGGTAGCTAAACACCATGCAGCTGCTAGCTCACTCCCCCTGCCGCCCCAGTGGGATGGAGAAAGAATTGGGGGAAAAAAGTAGGTGGGTTGAGACAAAGACAGTTTAATTTCACAGAAACAGAAGAGATGATGATGATAATATTAATAATAATAATAATAGTAATTATGATATACAAAACTAGTGATGCACAATGCAATTGCTCACCACTCACTGACCAGTGCCCAGCCAGATCCTGAGCAGGGATGCCCAGACAGCTTTCCCCACAGTTTATATACTGAACATGACACCATATGGTGTGGAATATTCCTTTGGTCAGTTGGGGTGAGCTGTCCTGGCTGTGTCCTGTCGCAGGTCCTTGTGCACCCTCAGCCACTGGTAGGGTGGTGAGGAGCAGAAAAGTCCTTGACTTGGTGTAAGCACTGCTCAGCAACAACTGAAAAATTGGTGTGTTATCAACATTGTTCTCATCCTAAATCCAAACCACAGCACTGTACCAACTACTAGGAAGAAAATTAACTCTATCCCAGCTGAAACCAGGACAGAAGGGGAGCTGGGCTGTTCCTCTTTTACCATTTTTTGGTACCTCTTTTTACCATTTCTGCAGGAAAAAACTGTGAGAAGGGCAAAGGAGAATGCTATTGCCTTCAGGAAAAGCATTTGAGCTTTGAAATGTGTCTTGGAAAGTTGATCTTGAAAGTTAAACTGAAAGAGAAGCTGAATTCCTGAATTTGCTCCCTTCTGTTTCAGGGAGCCAAGGAACTTGACAGGCTTATCTGATTGCAATTACATGCTACACAAAAACTTACAGGTGGAGTGCTACAAGAGGTGGTTCAAATAGCAAAATTTCAAAACATCAAGAAGTGAATGTCAAAGCCATCTAAATGCGGCTTTAGAAAACGATCATCGCTGCTTCTGGGGCACCTAGAGTAGAGAGAGATCCAAAATCACAGAAAGAATACGTGTTTCAGTCACGGAGACGAGGGGGAGAACAGACAAGGAAGAGAGATTCCACGCCTCATCTCCTGCTTGCTTAAGTTAACCTCCCCTGGGTGCTCGGGCTTTACAGAAGCAAACAGGAAGCACCGCGGTGGAACTGAAAACCAGCGGAGCTGCTCGCCGCAGGAGGTGCATGTGCTTTTCTAGTAAAGGGACCTCCCCATTTCAGAGAAGCGGAGCCTGAATCCATTCCCTCTAATTCCCGTGACACTGACAGAAAACACCAGCAAGTGCCTTTGCAAAGACTAAAGTCAGCATTCTTCTGCACAGTGTTGGCTGACCTCAATACTCTGCTTTGCAGGACGGAAACTGGAACGTTGTGTAGCAAGGGAATTAGTGTTTGAACAATCTCCTCTGGGTTTTTTACCAGGATACGTTTACTGGGTTTTTTTCTTAAGAGATTTGTTGGGGATGATAAGGCAAGAGTTTTGTCATGTTGCAGTTAAATGTGGCAATGGAAACTAACGCATAATTAGAAGTTCCGGGACATTTTAAACACAATTTTCATTCCCCCTTTTTCTTTTCCTTCACCAAAGCTTTCAAGTGCCGAGTCCCAGAGCTCTGGCGCTTTCATCCTACCAAAATTCCCCACTGATTATCCCATATGCAATGGGGGAAAATAACTTTCCTGCCATCTGTCCTGAATGAGAAATGTTTGATTATGCGGTTTCCCTGCTGTATGATTTTTTTGTTGTTATCAAATAGTAACTTACATTTGCAGTATTTGTACCCTCAAGAGTATAGGCAATTCCTTTTATTTTCCATGCTGCTGCTCTTAAATGAAGACAAATACTATCCTGTTTTCAATAGATAGTAACACCGCTGAACTCCACATTCTCTATCCTTCAGGATACCTTTCCCAAGCATGGCATTTTCTAATTACAAGGACCCGAATCGGTACCACGAATAAGCCTTTATTAAAAATTATGTCACTGCACCATCACTTCCTTTCCACCTCTTCAACCGGCCTTTCAATGGCTTTGCCGTATGACCAGCATTTCTGGAGGACTCCACGTTCCCCGCAGGCTCTTTGGTACATCCATTAAACCCTGTTCATTTGTCATCCGCCCTGATAAGCGTGCGAGAGGAGCTTTTAGGGGTCGAAACCTCACCACGCAGCTACCTTAACAGAGATCCACTCGCTCCCACAGCCGGCACCGAAGCCGCGTCCTGTGAACGGGTGAGTGAACGGGTGAGGGCCCTCCCCGAGCATGATACCGGTTGGCTTTAACCCCCTTTTAGCCCCGGTTCAGCAGAGACCTTCCCTTTATCGCGGCGTTTCCCGGGGCTCGTCAGCACTACAGCACTTTACCCTGGGGATGGGGGGGGGAGACACACAATGACAAGACCTCACGAGGGAGAGCCCCCCCCCCCCCCTTGCATTTTGTACCCCTCCGCTCCCGGTGTCCACAGCCCCGCGGGCAGGTGACGGCGGGCGGCTGCACGCGCGCCCGGTCCCGTGACTCTGCCGCGCGCCCACCCAGCTGAGCGCCGCGTGACGGCGGATGTGGCGCCAACAGGTGTCCCCGCGCGCTGCCGCGGCAGCCGCAGCACCCCTTGCACCTCTCCGCCGACCCCACCACCGTGACTCGGGCTGTAGCGCAGAGGGATCTCCTGGGGACACGCAGCCTTCCGTCCCCAGAGCGGGAGGGGAAACTCAGCGGAGCCTCTTCGCAACTTTCGGAACTTAAGGGGACGGGACTTATCGCTGCGCTGAGCGGCAGACACCGCTACCCACACAGCCCCGGCTCGGCAGCTCGGCACCTGCCGGGTCACAGGCCCGCTCTGCCCTCACGGGTGGGCCCGCCGGGGTGGGATAGAAAGGAAAAGGTGTTTAGAAACTGCCGCCGGGACCCAAGCGCTGTACGGGAGGAGCGGGTCGGGCCGTGCCGGGGCTCTGTGAGCCCCGGGCGGCCGCTCGGCTTCCCGGAAGCCGGCTCGTACGCGTTTATTTTCCGTGGGGTTTTTCCCGGGGTGGGGGTGGATGAGGAGCGGGAATCCCCTGCCCAGCGCCCCGGCCACAGCCCCGCACAGCCCCCATCGCGCTCTGCACGGCTTCCCCCACTCTCCGCTATTGCGGGGGTGGGGTGGAGGGGAAGGTTGAAGGGGAAAAGGGGCGTGGCCTGGCCCGGCGTGGCCTGGCCCGGCGTGGCCCCGCCCCCCCGCGGCGCGCGCGGATGTCAAACAAACGGCGCGCGCGCCTCTCTCCCCGCACCTCCGCCTTCTACCGGCTATAAATAGCCCACGCCGTGCGTGTGTCACGTTCCCATTACGTACGCCTTACGCTGACGCACGGGGGCGGTGCTCTCCGTGACGTCAGCACGTATCCGGCCAACCTATAAATAAACTTCCGGCGGAGTGTGCCAGGGGTGGGCGCGGGCCGTGGCGGTGCTGCTGTTGTGGTTGCTTTTCGGAGCTTCCCCGGGGAGCTGCGGGCCCCCATTGCCCTGGTGACCGCTGCCTCGTTTCCTCGAGCGGCTGCTGGGCGGCTCCGCTGAGGGGAGCCCTCTCCGGCTGTCAGGGAGTTGGGAGGGCGGGCCTGCTCAGTCGGTGCTTGCTTACACGTAGGGCCTGCTTCGGTGAGGCAGTAGTGCGGCACGGCTCGCTGTGTACGCCTTAACTGCACACTTGCAACAGGGTTTTGGGTCAGGCCGGGGCGATAGGTGCGGCGCCGTGGAAGGGTGTGCCCGCGGGGTGTGCGTGGGGCTCTTTGGGAGGGAAAGGGTCAGCCCTCTGCCGGTGCCCGCGCCTGTTCCCCGCTGAGTAGGAGAGCTGAACGCCAAAGGACACCTTTCCTCCTGGGAGGGTGAAGTGCGTTCCAGTAGCAGATGATGTGGTCTTTTCTCACTCTCGCCGGGCTGTGTAGCAGGGCCTGACTGTGGCAGTTTGCAGCCATGTGTTTTAAGTTATTATTTGTTTTCGTGTTGATTGTGAGTTAGTGATGCAGTAGTTGCTCTACAGTTAGCCTGAGTCTGTGTGGAGTAGAGATGGAGTGTGCAGCAGAAATGGTAACATAGGTGATTTTGCTCCTCTCCTTCTAGTCTGAGATAGAGATCCCAGATGGGATTTCAGGGAATACATATATACTTTATTTTCTTGTTAGAAATATAGGTAATGTATTCCCTGCTGCGCAGTGGGCTTGGCTGAGCTGCAACCATCTCCTGAGAAGTAGGCAGTGCTCTTTTGGATCCGTTTAGGCCGAAGAGGGGAGTGAACATCACTCTCTGGCAGCTTGGGCAGGTGCTGTACCAACCAGGCTGCTATAAAACTGCCTGTGATGGCTGGTCTCAATGTCGTGAGTATGTGTTAGGCCCCTCAGGGCATGGGGTGTAGCAAGATAATTCATTTTGCAAGCAGCTGTGCTGGCTGAAGATGCAAGTCTTCCCTCAGTGGCTTGCTGCCTTTTCCTCTGCCGGAGCTACCGCCCCCACAGCTCTTGAGCTAATGTTGGATAAGTGAGCAGCTGGATCAACTGCACTAATTTTGCCTGAAGTACACTGAGGAGGGTTCTTATTATTGCTCTTCTAATACTGGCACATGTTTGGGCTTGGTTAGCAGTGGGATACATTGCTAAGATACCTGCCTGTTGCTTTAGGCACTGGGATATCTTTCTTGTGATTACATGGTATCCCTGGGGTTTAAGCGGGTAGGCAAATGCTTGGGCCAGTTTAGATATCAGTAGCTATGGGTCTATTCACAGCAGTGTTAGGTGGATGAGTAACCCCTTTTGATGAAAGGGAAGCAGCGTGTTTGCCTCTGGTGTTTGGGCATCTCACTTGCATTTGAAATTTATAGGACTAACTTTCAAAGACAGGCCTGCTTGACCGACTGAACAACCTGTTGAAAAACAATTCTAGAAAAATAAATCTAATTCTGGTACTTAAACTTTTGCTAAATAGTATTAGAACTAAATTATTACGTAGCTTTAGTTTTAAGCTTTCTAGTTAGGGGATCACACAGTTATTGTTTGTCTCATGCTCTTATTTGCTTGCAGCAGCGTGTGTTTTTCTTCCAAAAAGTCTTTGCAAAGGAGTAACAAAGTAAATGTAAATAGCAGTAACTAATGTAACAGTAATTAATGTAAGTCCTCTAGTGCTTGGGCTTTTGGGAAGCCCAGCCACTTTAATAAGTTTTCTAGTGTGGTATTTTTGCGCTTAATTTTGTAGGTCAACATCTAAAACTTGATTGATTTGCTTAAATTACAGGTTATAAATTATTTGGTGCTACACTCATCTTGTGCTTTTATATCACAGGAATTAAACCAAACAAATCTTCTCCCATTAAGAGTTAACCAGTTCAGTGATTCAGGATTTCCACTGAGTTCTGCGCATTTGGGGAGTTGTAAGTATTTAGCCCTAGTAGAGTTAGACAAGTTCGTATCCGTCGTCAGATAAAGTGAAAATTTTACAACTAGCGGTGGGATGAATCATGATACTTGTCAATCCTAATGTTTCGTCATCTTTCTAGGGCATATTGGACATAGTAATTTCTCGGAGGTGTTGAAGCATTTTATAGTCTTGCAGGTTTTTGGACGTATACCTTTCTCTGATGTACGTGGTCTCCTGGAACATCGTACAGACTGTCAGCTTTCTGAGGAGTTCAGATTTGATGGTAATGCCAGCTTCAGTTCTCAAGGAAGATGGCTTGCTTCTTCTGTAACTTCATTCTTTGAGAGAAACTTGGTGGTTCTGCAGCTGCTTTATCTTTAGGTTTGCAGTTTGCTGAAGAGTCTTTCCTAGAAGGCACAATGGCTGCACAGATGAGCTTTAACTGGGAGCATCTTGGTTACCGGACAGATTTCCTCTGATGCTTTTCACTGTTGCAGTAGGATAGATTACCTGCAACGTTATCAGTGGGGTGGCTGGTATCTTTGCCTTTACCTAGTCATTTACAAAATATGAATTCCAAGCCATTTGCAGCTGTTCAGGGGCAGGTGAAAAGGATGAAAGGATTTACTTACAAACAAGCTCTCAGTCTAACTTGTCTTTCTCAAAGTGGTGGAGTTGAGTCACAGCACTGTCTTTTCAGGGGAAGTTGACTTAGTATTTCCACCCTGTGATATTTCAAAGACAACTTTGGGAGAGCTATTGTACAGTGTCACTGGTGGGCAAATTGAGATCTTTAGATGTATTTGACCAAAAAAATTGTTAGCAAGCTTCCATTAAACTGATCTTGAGATTTTTGTTAAAGAGCCTTTTGTCATTTGATGCCTAAAGGCCTCCTGCAGTGATCAAGTGTTTTACTTGTTGGCCATTTAAAGGTTTTTGATAGCAAAAGCACTTAGCTATGCAGTGAATTCTCTTCCTGTGGAAAAAAGAGACACTCAGCAGTGGTCTGAGGAAAGCTGACTTTTAACACTGTGTCACTTCTCAATGCTGGATCCCAAGGCTTGTATTAAGGAGGATGGAAAAGGTGGGAAGTAGAGGTCATCTTTGTGGGTCCCAACCTAAAACAAAAAGTGAGTTTTCTAGTTCATGTGCATGGGTAGTAGTTCTACCAGTGTAGTGATGACTTGTTTAAATAGAAGACAAGTTTTAACAAAACAAAGCAGAGAAAATGAATATGGCACAAAGCCATAATGGCTTTGAGAGTACAGTAATGAAGCAGAAAAACTAGTCTCCTTTATAGTTGTCTCCCCAGGCTTAATTCTCCCAATTCTCAGTGGTGGGAATAAACGTCCTCTGCAGCGGTGCTGTCTGTGATCAAAACGTCCTTTGCAGCAGTGCTGTCTGTGATCAAGCTAACTGATGGCGTTTCTGTCATTGTAAATGATAAAAATAACACTTGGATCACAAGAAAATCTGATATTAATGTGACAATATTGTACATTCAGTACTTCACAAAAAAAAATGCCTTTTTTGGAATATCTTTTTTAAAGTTTTGCTCTCTAACTTCAGGTAGAGTGGGAGACACTCGTCAGTGAAATCGTTCCAGTCTGTTTTACAGAATTCAGCATGTCTTTTCTGAATAAGAGCAACAAAACCGTTCTATTAGTTCTGTGATGTTGTCTAGGAGCAGCTTTGCTAACGTTTATCTTGAGCAAATTCACATTGCTGCTTTTCCAGAAATATTTCATTTGTTGAAGTGAAGAAAATAAAGTTGGAAAAACATATTCAGATGGAATATAACAATGCACATGATTGTATTAAAATTGGTTTTAAAAAAGTAAAAAGTGTGTCTTGGTACAGTTATTGAATATGATTGTAATGACGCTGTGTACAAGGGTTCCATGTTCTAAGAAAAGCTTTAATTTAAGTTGTTTTCCTTGTTGCCTTCTTTTTCTTTTCATAAGAAGCAAAAATGGGCTAACAATGGTTTGAGTGGGACATCGTAAGCAGAAGAGCACAAGATAATGTGGTTTGTTAATGTCAACCTTCAGCTTATGTCTGTGGTCACACTTAAAAATGCTCTTCTTGGTTTCTCTGCCTTCTGTTCTTCTTTTCACTCTAATATCTCTTCTGCCTTATACTGTAGAGTTTCCAGTTTCTGGTTTGGGTCTCCTTCCTTCCACAATAGGCCAGTTCTGGAGTTTCTGTTTCACACTTCCCTAGTTGACTAGTTTTTTTTTTGTTGTTGTTATTTTTGTATTAAAAATAAGGACTGATTTGCTAGCTTTCTAGGGTTTTAATAAAACTTGTATTTACTTGTTTTTCCCCCAAGCTGGTTGTCTTGTGGAAGAAGTGCTAATGAAACCTGTTAATGTCTAAAGCATGTGGCTTTTTCTTGTGCTGCTTTCAGCCTTTTTCTAAACATTTTTTGACATTTGGTTTTCATTATGCACTCTTCTGCTATTGACTTTGTCATTCAGAACTAACTTCAGTCATGAATAGAAACTAGAAAGAAGTTTTGCTGTGGGATCTGGCATATAACCGAGACAGAGCTACTTATGTATGATGAGATTTGTGCATGCCTTTCCTTTTGATCGTGTCTTCTACTAGTAAGCAGAACTTCTTTTTCCTGCTTAATTGGTCTGCAGCTTGCTCAGTGTTCCATGGCAAAGACAAGACTTTTGCACTGGGAAGGAGATGCAAGTCTGAGACATGATCTCGCTTATTTCTTTGAGGAAAAGAGTCTGTCTTTAGTATTCTTAAGGCCTCTAGAGCCATAGAGTGTTGTCCATGATCTATCCAGCTCCTCACGTGTACCAATACGCGTCTCAGCAATTAACAAAAAATGTCCTACTGCTTGGTCAGGCTTGGTATCAGTTGACGGGTGGTGAGGGGTTGTATTCTTTTGCCTTGTTATTTCCCTTATCATCATTATTATTGGTGGTAGCAGTAGTGATTTGTGTTATACCTTAGTTACTGGACTGCTGTTATCTCAACCCGTGGAAGTTACATTCTTTTGATTCTCCTCCCCATCCCTCTGGGAGTGGGGGAGAGGAGTGAGAGAGCTACTGCGTAACTAGGCTTAAACCATGACAAGTGGCAAGTAGTCATGGAGGACTGGTGACTGCCTTCCATTTCCCATTCGCCAAGGTGATTGGAGGTATTTGGTAGCATGTGAGGAGCGGCAATGTGGTCTTTGTGGGAGGGACATTGGTTGTTACCATGCTAGCCCTTGTAATTCCATGGGTCAAAGTGATAAGATATTGCATGCTTTCTCAGAAATTTCTTTACAGAAATGTACTTGGATGAGTTTATTGCTTTCTTTCAATTACTTCAATACTAAAAAAGTACATGATGTGCTTAATTAGCACTGCCTATGGTTTAGTTGTGGAAGAAGTGCTACAAAGGTAATGCAAAGGTAATAACCCATACAACCATCTGCAGAATGCTTTAATTTTATTTGAATCTCCTTGGTCAATGATGGGGAAAAGCTAAAAAAATGGGTGATAGAGGCTTAAGTGATTGTTCTTGGTTGTGACTGTCTGAACATTGGGCCAATTATTGGTGAAGATGGGTAGGAGAAGGGTGGTTGAACAAGGTAAATGATTTGGCAATTGTTGCTAGAACTTGGACTGATAAAATGGGAGGAATGGAAGGTAAGATGTCTTGGTAATATTGGAAAAGATCTCTTACAGGTCATAGAGGCTGGAGTAAGTGCATTGGTAGAGTTTAAGAATCAGAAGGACATATGAGAATGTCATACTGAAGTGCTGCAATTTTAAGAAAGACTGATTTAGAGATTGTTTTTGCAAAATTCTTCAGTGTAGACAAAACATTGTTAACCTCTGCTTCCGAGTGAGGCTTGAATTGCCCTTGTAGAAAAATCAGTTTGTGCATCCTGGTATAATAATAGCAAATGTGAAAGCATACACGCAAGCTCACATCTTTACATGAGCAGTGAATGTTTTCCTCTTAAAAACTGTCCTAATTGTTTCTTAAAACTGAAGAAGGAGTTAAGCATTAAGCTAAAATAAATTCTTGGCTGAACAGCGTGTGGGATTCAGTAGAGTCATGGATGCATAATTGTACAGATTTATTTATATTTAAACAGTTTCCTGAATTCAGATTGTGCCTCTCGCCTGTATAAATACTGAACCACTCCCTCCCCCCTTAATTTCACAATAACTTTAGAAGCTGCGAGTCCGTGTGCTCTAGTTGGCTACTGACTTTTAGTAGCCAGTCATATGGTATAGATTTGCAAAGCTGACGCAAAATGGAGCAATTCATCTCCTCCGTAATACAGGCTGCTGAAAGCATATCACCCTGAAACTCTGCTCATTGCACTGTAACCCTGCTGAGTACCAAGACAAGTTCAAGGTTTTGGTTTTGCTCTTAGACTTTACAATGCTTGATGGCAAAGGCCCAAGCCGCCTGAGGGAACACCTTCTGCAGTCACGGCTGCTCATGACAGCTGCATTCCACTGGAACAATGGCATTGTTGGCAAAATGGGGAATGAATGGGAGAGACAAACTGCTTCTGCAGCTAGCCCACAACTGAGGGATTCATTCCTGGAACACATCAGAATGACTATAAACTTCTCTGTCCTCAGAATTAAGTGTAAGATTCACTTGCTTCGATCTCGATTTTCCACAATGAGTTGGGGAGGGGGAGGTGGGGGGAAAGAAATCCCTAAGGTATAGACAGGGATGATCTCATTTCTTTTTAAAAAGCCTAAATATAATAATGCATGTAAAAGTACAGAAAAACCGGTGTAAATTTTGTTTGCTATTCCTGCGCAGTTTTTGCGCAGGACTGCGTCATGACTCCTGTCCTCAGAACTTTCACTCTGCTGGCCAGCAGTAGAAATGGTACTTAGGCTTGTTTTCTGGGAGAGGAAAATTCCCAATCAAAGAGGAGACAATGGAAAGCCAAGTGGAAAAGCAACACAGAGGAATGTTTCTGAAGCTTCTAAAACTTTAGCTTTTTTTTCTTTTTCCTTCCCTCCTTCCTCTGCACATCTATTCTTAATGTATTTTTTTTTCAATTTGCAGACATGTTATTGATTGTTGAAATGCAACAGTAAAATTTATGAACTCTTGCAGGAGTGTTGCAACTGTTCTTGGGACAAGAACCTCACTGATCTGTTATAGCTTGCGTTTGAATGGGAGTAAGGTGATCAAATAGCAGGGAGAAAATACCCACTGGAATTTTTTCCAGGAAAAGTATTGGACAACGTTGATGGCCCATCTGGCTGTTGTAGTCGTTTTGCTCGATAGTTATATTTTGGGCCTGAGCCTAAAGAAACTGTAAATCTGTTCTGAAATAGCTAACAAATGGCTCAGTCTTCAACAACAGAAGTCCATGGAATCATGGGTGTCATTAGAGGGTGACTAGAGACCGAGTGTCTGCGATGCCAAAGGAAGCTGGTGGGTGTCAGGTTCAGAACAAGAGGAGGTGGTTCTTTGCACAGTGTGCTGCTAAGCTCTGAAATTCCTCGCCCAGGGACGTGACAAATACTAGAAACTTGCCTGTGTCCAAGGAGGCAGCCTCATGGAAAAGCAAGCCATAGAGAGTAGCTGTAAAGACACAGCGTGGAACCCCCGGCATGGCTGAGAGTGAAGACTCTTCCAGGGATGTGTTCCTATGCTGCTGTCTAAGTATCTTTCTTTTTTTTCAGTCACTATTGCACAGAATGCTTGGTTAGGGGGATCACTGATCTGACACTGTGCAGCTGTCTCTCTATTTTCATGTTTAAAAGCAGTCTGAGGAGAATGGAGGGTATGACAAAGCTTTCAGAGAAATCAAAACTCAAGCTGGCTGTAAAGCAGTGCAGAAAATGTTGCAATTCTGCCTGACTGAGTGAGAAAATGGCAGATGAAATTCAGAATTGATAAGTGCAAAATAATGCACATGGAGAAAAACAACTCATTATACATACACAGTGATGTGCTCTAAATTACCTGTTATCACTTGGAAGGATCCTGGACTCATTGTGAGTAGTTCTGTGGAAATGTCAGCTTGTTACTCAATGGAGGTCAAAAAAAGCAAGCAGAACAATGTTAGGAAGGGGTAGAAAGAGCAAAAAGAAAAACCAAACAAAAAAACCAAAACACCCCAAGACTTATCAGGCTGTTATATGAATCCATGCGGTTCTTGAAAACTGCATGGATTTGGGTCACCTTATCAAAAGGAAGATAGAGTAGAATTTGGAAGAAATTCAAGTAAAGGAACAAGGATCATTGGAATGGTTTTCATACAAGGGCTGAAAAGTTTTTTGCCTTAAATAATAGATTTCAGGAGAGAGGGGTTGAATATGATGGCTCTATGCAGAGGGGAAAGTGGTGGACAGGAAGGCATGGAGCAAATAATGCCTTTCTTGGTATTAAACAGTAAAGGAAACTGAGGTCTTCAGGGTGCAAGTTTGAAAACAAGCAAGAAGAGGTACTTTTAAAGGAAAAATATGCAAGCAAATAATTACATTGTAGCATTTGTTTCTGCAGGTAGTTTGACAGGTTAAAGCAGCGATGGACAAATTAGAGGAATAGAGGTCCACCAAGGATTACTAAACACCAAGGTGATGATGCTGCATCTGGTTCACAAAGACCCTAAAATGCCTGCAGCTAAAGGAGGATGGTGCTGTGCTTCTCCCAAAGTAGTCAGTGTGGGCCACAGTCAGGAACCACAGAGTCAGTGATACGATGGCCTGACATGGAGAGTGTGCCTTACATTCTCAGCCCTAACAGTAGTCACTGTGGTGATTTGCATTGTGGCTTTTAGCAAATGAGACATCTTGTTGACAGGATGTGGTGTGTGCATGTAACAGTTGAGGAAAGGAAGGAAGGCTTTGTTCCTGAATATAAAAAGATGGAAATAATTGAAATTCGGTGTAAAATCATATAGAAGACCATGGCCTGCTCTGTTCCCTGCCACATGCTAATTTGATGGGTGGTTATAATATAAAAATGTTTATAAACTTTCAGTAGGCTGTGGAAGATGATCCATGGGGTGATCCGAGGGCACGTAGTCAAAGAATGTTTTAGTAATGTCAAAGATTGTTTTTCAGTTTCTCATTCCTCACTGCAAAGCCCTTCCTCCCTCACTGAGTGTCTTAGTGAGAGGTTTTTCGGTCAGGCACCAATTTCTTCAAGACATTTAGAGACAGAGGAGATGGTGCTGTCTAAATTCGAGGTAGTGAAGATCAAGAGTTGGGTATTGTCTGTGTTTTGGTGATACTGTGGCCAAAGCTCCCTTACCAGTTCTGGACACTTTACAGGAGCCACTTCTGTCTGTGAAAGAGCAGCTAATCATAACAGCCATGAGAATGACTCGTGATGTGGAGAGTACTTATTTTCATCCTTGAAGCCTTTAAAAAGCAAGATAGGAATGAAAAAGTTTTTTCTCAACTTCCTGAATTTGTTAACTTTATGGACTTGGAGAAAAACATAACTACCAAGACAATTAATACCTATATGTACAGTATGCCAGATGCATTTGCTGCGCCACAGTCTAATAGTAAGAAATGTATAGTTGTTGGTTATTACCTCTTCAAGACTGAATCACACTGGAAGTGAAAGAAAACTATTCCTTCCAATGTTTGTTTGGGATTTTTTGTTTCTCTTTTTTTTTATACTTTTTAAATAACACCCTGTACAAAGCAAGTGAGGTAATGTTGAAATACATGTTTTCTAGTGCCAGTCTTCTCAGCATCTGTTAGAAAATACCAAGAAGTTGTCCTGTGGAAAATGTTTCCTGAATCATACTGAAGGCAATAATAGAAATTCTGTGGTTAAAACTTCTGCCTATGACAAAGTTCTGAGTATTGCTGCTCCAATTCCCATCCTCAAAAAAAGCACAGTGATTAGATAACTAGGGGAATAGTCAGTACAAGGAGCAAAGGTGCTCCATGCGAGTGTACTGCTTTTTACAATTCACGAACAATGAAAAGTGATACTTAACTCTTAAAATTAATAATAAAATAATCTTGTATATGTGCTGGTTTGAGTAATTTCTTTCTTCAGGTTACAGGACTGAATTTATTTTTGCTGTACTTGTAATGTTGCTTTTATCTCCTGTAGCTAGGTCTTTGCTGAGGGCTGCAAGTGCTCATTTTACAGTTAAATGAGTGAATTTTAGCTCTTTAGTTTGAAGGCCTAGAAGACGTGCAGCAGTGGAAGAAAGACTAAATTTAAGGCTGTGAGAGTTGTATTTGTGGTTTTGTGGTCCTTTGTGTCCACTAATGCTTGGGCAGGGGGGGAGGTCAGGAGGATAGGCTCCAGAATTTGAAACAACTTATTCAGACTCTTTATGTATGTAAAATAACCCCCCTAAAACCTGTTCTTTTCGTGGAAGCTAACAGTTTATAGACTCTGACAATAGCTTGCTCTGCACATTTATTATTGCATTGACTAGAGTTTTTTCAAGAAACTGTTTAGCTTATATTTGACCAAATTTAATTATGCTGGACCAATAGGATCCATATAAGCCTGCCTTCTTGCACTGCTAAGGAAGTTATGAACTGGTGAGAAAGCTGGTGTTCTGCTCAAATATCACTCCATGAGTCACTAATTTTTCATTATTAAAACAAAGGAACCGTTCCTCTCCTCTCCTAGGAAATTAGCTGGTTGTCTTCATTTAATAGCTTTTACAGGTTTGGTTGGTAGAGAGGTCAGACATGCTGGTCTTTAGGTCCCAGGGTTCCTCTTCAAGCAGTTGAAAGTTTTCATGTTCAGTATCTGACATTTCCAGAAGCCAAAATGGACTGAAATGATAGGTTACATGGCAGACACAATAGTTCTGTGATTTGGGGAAAAGTTCCTTTACATTTTTGGTTTTGTCCTGACCTGCTGTAATACAGGATTCAGCTGACTTCAGGTTTCTGTCCTAGCATTCAAATTCCACTGGCCTCATGAACAGCTTCATCCCTGATAGCAGTGACTTCTATCAATAACTGTATTATGCTGTAATTAAAATAGTGCAAAAACTCCTTATGATCCAAACCAACAAACAAATCCAATAGAGAGCTTGTGGAAGACGCAGGTCCCTTTTCATAGAGCTTATTCTGATAGCCTGTTGAGGAAGGAGAATGCGTATTAACCTTATGGTATTCTGAGCTTACCTGTAAAATGGATTTATTTAGTGGAAGTTGCCTTTGCTGATCCTTCACATGCAACTCCATCACTCTTTTTTTTGAAATCTAAAGCACAAAGGGCTATGAAGTTGTTGAGTTCTTTCTACAGAGACAAAGGATCGAAGATGCAACGTGCATTTGGATATGTGCACCTAGCACCCATGTCTAACTCTTTCGTTGATCTTCTTGCTCCTGTATGGTTTTGGTGGGCTTTTTTGTAATTTCTTTTTTTTTTTTGAAAGTATTTTTTTCCTTTTTCACAATTCTGAGTGTAATCAGGAGGGAAGGAAGGCAAAGGAGTGTGTCAGCAGAATTGGTTTCCCTGATACTTTCCTAAACAGAACCTCTGGAAGGGGAACCTTCTGTTTCAGGTCTCCAATGCATCACTAGTGTGATGTCTTGCTGGTGCATTTGGAGGGGTACCTCTTTGGCTCTGTCATTGCTGTAGGGAGCTTTTGTATGGAAAGAACTTGCCCCGTGAAGTAGCTTCTCTCACTGTATGTGAAATTAAACTGGGCCAAATAGAGAAATTTTGCCAGCTAGGTGGAGCTCCCCACTAAATTTGTTCGTCTTGATTTTGTACAGCCTTAGTCACTGTCCTGAATCTGTAATTTAATCTGGCATTTAATAGATGGGCAGTTAACAAAGAAAACTAAAATCAAAGTGTAGCAGAAGCTTTCTCCTTCCATGGACTTTGCCAGAGGCAGAGGTGAGCACATAGTAAGCTGGGATTGTATGGATCCGTGCTGTGCTTGAGGCTGTAATGCTCCATGGTGTTTTCGTTCGTTGCAATCTTGGAAGTGCTGGCAACACTTCTAAGTAGTTTTCTTCCTGGATAATAAAATTTAAAAAATACCTTGCAATGGCTCTATCATAGCCCATACTGTAAGATGAACTTACCACTTAGCTGTAATAAACACCTGTTCATAGCAAAACTTACTCTTCCCTCTTCCTTCAAAGAATGATGCTCTAAACCTGGCATCCTTTGTTTCCATACTTGCTGGGTCTCCAGAGAGCCTCATATCAAGTGATTTCTATTTATGCAATGAGGTTGAGCTTTTCCACTGCAGCCTGAGGTGGGAGGACCAGATGAGATTCATCATGCATTTTTAGGCTGTCTCCACAATACAAAATTTGCAGGACATGTTAGGCGTTGATGCAACCACATAATTTTTCTGTTAGGCCTTGAGTGGTACTGAAGACAGTCTTCAGTTTTTTTTTCAGTTAATACATGAAATGAAGCTTAGTACCTGGTTTTGTTGATAATTCAGGAAGAAATACAGAATCTAGATTGCCCTCTTACAGGGAATTCATATTTTGAAAAAACACAATTGCTTTGTGATGGTTCTGAGGAGAACCTGATGTACATACTCATCAGTGTTGAAAATAATGGGTCTGATTTTGATAAAAGCACACATGGGGTCAGTTACTGTTGCTCAGATGCTGAACAGTAATTCATTATGCTACAGTAATGTGTTTATTGTTTGCTGTGATATCCATATGCTGGA
The DNA here is from genome assembly GCA_009867235.2 of Psittacus erithacus. Taxonomy (NCBI): domain Eukaryota; kingdom Metazoa; phylum Chordata; class Aves; order Psittaciformes; family Psittacidae; genus Psittacus; species Psittacus erithacus. The sequence continues at coordinate 24,143 of WYDI02020528.1, read as the reverse complement.
ATAAAAAGTTATGGTTCTGGATTTGAAGTGTAATAAAATAGAGCTAGTAAGAAGCTAATTTATTTTTCCATGGAGCTACTTTTTGAAGTAAAAGTGAACTTTTTAAGGACTTTACTGAAGTATAATTAAGTAAAGCTTTGGAAAAAAGGAAAAGGAAATAGTGAACAAATAACTTTCTGTGCCAATAATCAAAGACATTTGTTTGAAACTGAATTTCTCCAACAGAAATCTATGTCTCTACTGTGTAATATAACGCTAATCTGTAGACTTCTGTAGATCATGTATGAAATATACTCAACCACTAGAAATCATTGTTTCAGTTCACCAAATAAACAATTAATAGGCGAAAATCAGTACTGTGTTATAGCATTAATAATGGCAGTAAAAGAGTTTTAGTTTGAGGCAAGTCCTTTTTCTCCTGAGGATATGCATACATTGGTCTAGTGGCAAAATGTCTTAATTCCACCCTTAACAGTGTGGGAAAATTTTAAAGAGTTTGAAGAATCCTTTTAGTTTGGATGAAGGCAATCTCTGAGATACCTGCTGACTGATTTCTGGAAAGCAGTGCTCTGGGGAGTAGCAGCCTTCCATCAGTTAACATCTCATGTTTTAATAACTAACGGTGGCACATACACGCATTTTATCACAACTTAATGTAGAACATGGAAGACGAAACACTGGAAGGACAAGGGAGGAATTTGGAGGAATCATCAGGAAGGCCGTTTCACATGCCTGTCTGGAATGGTAACTACATTTATGATGTTGTGGAAAGAAGGATATTTCAATGCAGTGCTAATTTTATAAATACCGAATTGTTTTATCATGAAGCCAAATCTATTTTTATATATTTGCTACTCCAATAGCATTGGAAAATTGTTGACCTTCAACCCCATGTAATTGTTAAAGCTTAGCAGCCTGTGTATTTTTTTACTATTGTAAATCCATTCAGTTACTAACTGGAGATTTTTAAGTATAGTGTGTAGAGTGACTATATTAGCTATTTTGTGCATTCCCATGACACTGTAGACCTAAGTTGTACAATGAAGACTGTTTCTTATTGCTTACAAGCACATCTGAATTTTGGAGGAACATGAGGGTTTGAGACCTCAGTCTTCAGGAACAGATTCAGTTCTCAGTCCTCTCTGCAATCCTAAATGCATCTTTCCAGCTGATGATTTTGAGCTAAGGAGTGACCTGAGGTTCATTGAGTACCGCTGACCATTAGTTCAAGGGAAATACTCAGAGCATGACCTACATCTGTGACTCAGTGTCTATGCCAGAACTATCAAATAAGTTTCGGCTACAGTGGTGCATTCATTATTGTGATTGCCACTTAGAATAAAAAAAATAAGATAAAATATTGGGCTTCTCCTCAGCAGGGCTGTGCAAGAAGACTTTCATGTTCTGGACAAAGTCACAGGAATATGTCAGTGAAAGTCTTCCGGTTTTCACAGAATCATGGAATTGCAAAACCATAGAGCAGTTTGAGTTGGAAGTGATGTTTAAAGACCATCTAGTCCAACTTTCCTGCCGTCGGCTAGACCAGGTTGCTCAAAGCCCATCCAACTTGGCCTTGAACACTTCCAGGGATGGAGCTTCCACAATTTGGGCAGCCTCTCACCACCATCATCGTAAAACATCTATTTCTTATGTTCACTGTAAACCTACCTAGTTTTAGTTTAAAGGTGTTACCCCTTGTCCTGTCACTACAGGCTTTGATAAAAAGTATCTGTTTTAACTCAAAGTATTGCAGCAGAGTGCCTCAGGATACTCTAGAATACTTTAAAAACTGTACCTAAGATTGGCCACCAACTGTAAGGAGTGCCATATTGTTATGGAAATAGGGGAAGAAGCATTATGTTAAAACTGCAGTGACAAAGATGTATAACTGGTATATCAGAGCAACTTATTTTTTTATAAATGTCACTTACTGAACTTTTCTACTTCTGAAGCTGGCATTTTAGTGATTTTGTATTTATGTGGACACACAGCAAATAATTTAAATGATGTCATATGGGTTACTAATGTTTCAAACCAAACTAAGTGGCTGCACATTTGACTGGAGAAGAAAATTCACTAAATAGTTTGTGAGAACCTTGTAAGGCAAAGGTGATGGTAGTTTTGCCTTTAGGTTCGTCTCTGATGTAACTGAATGTTTTCTTACCTGTTTGCATATGACAGTGCTTTCATATTGAGGTACCATAATGCAAGCGCGGAATAATGGACCAAAATACTCAACCTTTCACTGATGCCCTCTTACTTTTCAGATCATTAGCACAGAATGTGAGTATGTATTTTACTTTTTCTAAGAAGACACAATAACAACATACCCCTGTTGGAGTCAGGAGCCAGACTCCCGTCAGTGAAGCAAATACTGATTTATTTGTATTCGTATATTAATGGTAAGGGAGTCGCTGTCCTTGGAACAGTATGTAGGTATAAAGTTGTCAAACAGTATCTTCAGACCTCAGTAGTTCACCCTGGAGTGGGTGCCTTGGAGGCTCAGCAGGTCTAAATACTGGATCCCAACAGGCATTTCTTTCTTTTGAGTCATAGTTACTTTGGGCTACGGTGACAGTTGCTGACTTTGCAAATACCTGGTCTGGTTGGGATGTTAAAATATCATCTCTTCCTTACTGATATTGCTGATGGAGAGTATCACTGGTAAATCTTGTAATGGAAGTGTGTGCTTACTTTGTCCTCTACAGACCCAACTAGAAGGCTTGGTTAAAACATCTGGTAACCTTGCAGACTGCACTAGTGTGAATGCAGGAGGGCTCATACAGTTTCTTCTGTTAGCAGGGCTCTGCAAGCAGTAACCTGCAACTAATGGATTATGGGGAGCAACTTCAACCCACATAGCTAGATCTGAAAGAGGATACATGTATGCAGAAAAGCTTGTTCTTACTCAGAGTGCTACTGCTTCAATTTATATTGGTATGGGAAAAAAAATACAACTTTCCCTTCTCCAAACATAATTACTAATAGTACAATTTCATATTTTAGCTATAGGCTGTGGCAGTGTAATGAATTTTAATACCCATATTAGTGTCTCTGTGCTAGGAGGTCTGTATTCACCTGAGAGTTTTGCTAAAAGCATCACACCCTTTACTGAAATTGTTACATGGCTAGGAAAAAACAAACCTTTAAAAGGTTGTATAGGGAAGTGTTTAATGGTTTCTCAGTAATGTTGCTTTAGATAGGTAAAGATAATTTAAAATGTTAAGTCAAAATGTATATATTTTAATGGTGTAGATTGCTCACAATAAATGTACTAGAATACATAGGACAGATACTTGTGTTTACCTTTGCTGCAGAGTACAAAAGGTGTCTTAATCCCTTGTTGACTGTTCGCCGTTTTTATTTCTGGCCTGAAGTTTGCAAAGAGATACTCAGAAAAGGAAGTGAAAAGTATTTTACAACTTGAACTGGTTTTAATATCCAACAGACTTACTGCAACATCTGTAAAGGAGCCTGCAGGCAACATGAGTATTCTGAAAAGAAAAACTTCGTGCCTGCTTAAATGTGATTGTAGGCTTACTTTTTTAGTATCAGCAAATGGAGTGGCTTGGCGCATCAAGACTCATGACTAGGAGGATGGTGTACTTTAGCGTAACTGTAGTTTACAGCTGATTTTTCTTATTTCTGTATACTATTGGATTAATTAATACATGTAGTCTTTTGCTTTTCAGAGTACAGTTCAAAACCATCATGATTTTATATATATATATATATATACTGCATAACACTTGCTGAAAAGATTAGACCTCATCAGGGATAGAAGGGGATTTCAGAAGCATTTCAGTATAGAGACTATTTTGAATCACAACATCTTGCTTCAAAGGAAGTTCCTGCATGAAATGCATTAGCACAGTAAGACTATTGCTGTCTTTGTATCACATATTTAAATTAACTCCTCAGCCATAAATGAAAGATTATACAGGAAACAAACAATAAAATAAAGAAGAAACTGTATGTATTTGACAGGTGTGGAAAATATACAAATAGTATGATGATGAGATTAATATGGCTAGGTATGGATAGAGTTTATAGTGTCATGCTCTGTGCAAGTTGAAGGAGATTTTGAGGGAATGAGGAGCTACCAGCAGGTTTAGTTTTGATTAGTGATGATGGGTCTGGTAAGGGAAGAAACATACACACGGCAAAATTCCCAAAGCAGTATTTACGGGACTTTGACGCTGTGCTAAGGAAGGAGGCTGTTCTAAGGGTGTTCAGGATCTCTGATGGAGTAGTTTTCAACAATTAGACACTCTTTGAAAGCATTGACAATTCACAGAATATGGGGCCAGTACTTCACATTGGTTTTACTTCTTGCTGACAGTTTTCCTTCCTGTGTCTTCAAAGAAATGTCATTCATCCTGGGGAGTACAGGAAAAGGCAGGAAGGTGGAAACAGAAGTGCCAAGGACAGGAAAAGGATAGGAAACTAAAACTCTGTTAAGAAAAAAAAAGGCTTTCTGAGATTTTAGAACATGCACAATGATTTAACTTCTCGATATGTGATTTGTCCCCAGCTTTCTCAAATAGGTAAGTTTCTAATGCTTTCCTTATCACATTTTAGAACTACTTCAGCAAAATTTCTAATGTGCAAAGAAGCGTAGTAGAGAGCAGGTATGGGGTATGACGACAATTCTTAGAGAAGCAGCAAACTCAGTTCTAACACTAACTCCAGGAGCAGCTTTGCTTTGTTTTGTTTCTGAACAGAGGATACCTGAAGGTATGTCCATGGTCAGATTTAAATATAGTGATCAAGGAGACATTAGAAGGTGGTACCTTCTCCTATCTCCTATCTCCATTCAGGAGAGAGTTTTACAAAGTTAGGTTTGTGAAAGATGTTAATGACATGTATTGTAGAATTGGTAAAACCACAAGAGAGGCATCAAAAGTGCATCAAATTTGACACTAGCTGCTGCACAAAAACTACAACCTAGAGCATTTCCATCTCAAAAAATGCCCAACGTGAACATGAAAGACCCTACAAGTCTTGTCAGTCATCTCACTCAGCATTGGTAATTCTGTATTCACATTGTTTCATTTAACGGATGAATCAAATATGTAAAGAGTCCCCATATTGGTTGCAATACAAGAAATGGGTAGAATATACAGCAGGATGTAGTAAAAAGAAATACAGCCTTTATGGGAGTAGTTTTTGGGCTTGACCATCAGTGAAGGCTGGGCTGAGGGCAGAGGTTAGAATAATTCTGCCTCTGAGATGTACCCTCAAGTTTGAGCACTAGCTGCTGAATGACGCAACGTTTCTGTGATACCTGTGCCAGAACTACAGGCTGATCTAAATTTGTAGAAAGACTTCTTCCATCTTAAACCCACAATGAATGGATCTTAGGCATTTTCTCTTTTGGTACATAAAAGGAATAGCCATGATTAAAAAGCAGTTTCTTAGGTCTGTAATGCTGCAGGCACTGCGGAAACCACAGCATGGTTGTGGGTATGCAACATCCTGGTTACTCCCTCCATGAGGGAGCAGACTGGTAAGAGAGCAGGACAGGCATCTGTAGCAACATTGGCTCGTGTGAGCTCCTGTTGGTTCAAGGACAATATTCTAGTCAGACATGCTGCATAGTCAGCAGCTCGAAACACCACCACTTCCATTTCAAGCGGCCTCATGTAAATGAAAGGAGACTTGTAGGTGTCAAAAATCCATCATTCTCTTCCTTACCCATGGAAATGTTGCACAAGATGAAATCATGCAATCTAGATGCAATAAAACAAAGTACGGATAATGTTGGGCAATACCTGATGACATCACTGTTGCTAGACATAGACCACATGTCGCTGCCATTGACTGAAGTATGTAAACTTCACTGAGCTGTGGTGTGCTGTGGAGGCTAAGGTTAGTCCTGCTAGGACCCTAGAAAAAGGCCTCTTGAAGGAATTCCACCTCTGTGGTGTTTGATACTCAAAAGAACTGAAAAGGCAGAAATTTCTTCTAGGCAGGGATGTCCCATGTTGGCAGACTGGTCATCAGGCTGAACATTGGTGCGGCTCTGGAACTTGCTGCTCTTCAGAAGATCCAGAGCCTCGTGGAGAAGGAGAACCCTGGTGAGGGTTTACACATGCTGTTGCTTTCAAGTCTGTAAAGGCTCACCTGGCAGAAGGGAGCTGAAAAACTCTGCCACGAGTAGGAGGTGGGGGGGAAAAGTGGTTTAAGGTAATAGTTCCCAAGGTTTATGACTGATGGATCTGTGTTAGCTTCATTCGTCCTCTGGTACTGCCACTGAGCTGTTCCATCAAACCTTTAAAAGAGACGCTGTTGAAAACAGCATTTTAATAGACTTTAGCAGGCCAGCCTTAGAGCGTTTAGCCTGGCTTGGTGGACCATACTTTGGGAGTGTCTTCTTAAGGGGAATTCTGGTCTTCTTATTGTAATAAAGTTCTCAATTCATTGTCAGAAGACTGAAACTCTTTTGGGGATTCTGCACTATTGTCATTTGACATGGTGGCTGTCGGGGATTGTGGATGGTTTAGAGGCATATGGGGGGTATTGGCCTATCATAGATTCCCTGGGAGCTTCTGTGTGCCATGGGGGGCCTTGGAGTCTATTCTCTCTTGCAGTAGGGGCATGCTCTGCCACCCCCAAGGAACAATAACGTTCAGACAAAGAACATTTTTTCCAGATCTCTTTTGCAAATATGGGGCTGAGGGTAGAACCCTTTCTGAGCCGAGAAGGAGCTGCAGAATTTTGTGTGTTTGCTCTACCATGAAGCCCAGACGAATACTGAGCAGAGGCTTCTTCAGAGGGGTGATGTTTTGAGACCATCGGAGTGCAGGTGATTTTTGCTACTCTAAAACCAGAAAAAGAGCTTCTGAACCCTAGGCAGAAGGTTTCCCATCCTTGTCATTAAAAACAGCTTCACTGAATTATGGAGACATGGGTAGTGAAAGCTAAAGCACTCAGAAAAGCAGAATGGAGTGCTTTGAAGCTGTAGGAGGAAATCTGATTCCTGAGTAAATAAGCTACTTCTGGTGGAATTCCAGGATAGCTACCACATCACTGAGATCTGTTGTGGGTCTGCACCAGGTGAGAAATGTGTGGGACAAGGACACATGCATATTCTCTCGAATGGTATCATTTTAGGGAATGGTCAAATGAGGCAGAATGAGCAGACATGTCAGCTCACCACTACTGAAATTATGAGATCCTCTACCTTTCTTTTCCCATCGTGTACTTTGTGATTTCTTTGGGAATTGTTTCTCTCCAGAAACTGATTTAATTAGCTTAAATGGCAGACCGTTTATGCCATTTATGTTGTGGGTAGTTTTCTGAAATTTCAGTCTGTCAAATCAAGTCATAGAAGAGACTGATGCTACAGGCATAAAACATAACAGAGCATTGTGCAGCTTTGAGCAGGGAGGAAGGAAGATAGGAGCTGCGGCATAGAAAGAGAAGAGCAGGAGAAGAAGTAAGGGGAAGACAGACCTCATACTTTCAGCTGCAGGGAACCATTTATTGTTTTTATCTACCCATGCTGTGTCTTTATGCCACTTAAAATAATTTTTCCAATTAAAGAGTTTTCCTTTCTAATTTTTGTGAATGCCTTTTTTTCTCTCTAAAATGAGGAACTGATAGGTAAGCTGTGTTTTTAGCTCTTCACATGCCTGAATTTTTCTGAACTTTGCTGGATTTCGTCACCTAGATGCTGGTCTTGTCATTTCATTTGGTATAGTCCATGTCTTCTGTAATTAACTTTTTTCACATGAATCATTTAATCTCTAGTGAGATCTTCAACTAACGAAAAAATAACTAAGTAGAAGTCAAACAGCAACAAAATACTGAGTATCAGCCATATGGGACTCAGATTTAGAATATGGAGTAAACTTCACTGCTTTATTTGGTGCAGTTGTTCCTCTGGACATTTAAATTAAAGCAGCAAAAGATGGGCCATAATTATAACGGTCTTTAGAAGCAGTGACTAATAGGGAAAGGCAGGTCAAATATCAACCAACAATTTTAGCCTCAGTCCCATGAGGATTATACACAAACGGCTAAATACAGGAACATTCTCCTAAATTCAGACAAATTAATTAAGGCCAGAGAGAATTTTATGTGGTTCAGAACCCACTAGGAAAAGTAGTCAAATGATTTCAGAAGTCTGATTTCTTGTTCTCTGTGAACAAATTGGCTTGAATGACTGATAATTTCAGCACTCTTTTGAGCAGAACAAAATCCTGTTCCTTTCACCAGTGACTGTAGACTTTTCTTCACAACTGAAGATCCTTCTCTCTGCAATAGAACCTTGGGAAAACATGGGATTTAAATTTTGGAGCTTTCGACTTTGTATGTACTCTGTTCTTTTAAAAATTGTATTCCTCAAGTGATAACAAAATACAACAACAACGAAGACCCCCTTTTAGTGGAAAAAGCATTAATGATTCAGTGACTCTACATTTAGACTTTAGAACGTCTGTTGGGGAGTAGTTCTTTCTATTTTGGCACTAAGAAAGCAGAGATTGAAAAACCACATTTCAGAATCACCTATCTTCTCAGCCAGCTCGGACCTTTGGCCACGTACCTTTACCACTGGCCCTTGACTGCCTTTTGCACATGACTTTCATACAGCTGTTTCAGGGTCCTTGTCCCCCTACATGCCAACTCATAACTACGCTTGGTCTTTGGATGGGACTAGTATCTGGGATTTTTTGTCTTTAATTTGTTGTTAGTTATAATTACCAGTAAATGAAATCTTTCAGTGGGCGCTGAAATGGCTGACAGTGAGAAGGGACATGGGGCACACAGACCCGCTGGCAGGGAAGGAGCTAGAGCACTGTGACTTGGGGGCAGCAAAGGTGTGACCTGCAAAGGCGTGACCTGCAAAGGCCCTGCCTGGTATCAGGAAACAGGGACAGAAATGGGGTGACGCTGAACAGTAATCAGAGGGCAAGAATGGGAAATGCTATTATGAGGTGCACATGGGAAATGAGGAGCATGAGAAAAAAAAGGGGGATTGGGAATGTGGTGCATTACAGCAGTTACCCTGCTTTAATCTGTCAGTGTGGCGTGATAGAGAATGAATGGTATCCACATTTCTGCTGTTTCTTACACATTCTTGTCATATTGGCTGGTTTGCAGGCATATATCAGAGCATTCATTTAAATCTTTTTATTTATATCTGAAATCTGCTCTAGAGGAATTTGTAGGTCTTTCAGTGTAGACATTTTCCTCCTTTGTCTTTGTAAAAGCAAAGATCAACCCACAACCTTTCATATTTCTAAACTAATTTTGTATTGAGATGTTTATTGCATCTTTCTTGCCTGGGGAAAATCCCATTTGTCTGGAGCACACAGTAGTTTCTTCTGTTTCCTGTGAAATGCTGTTCTTCTCAGTAGGCTGTGCTTCAAAGATATTTGCTTTAAAATGCAGGCTCAACAAAAGCCATGCAATTTGTTCTATCCTATCTGCTTTAAGCAATCACATGGTAAGAGCTTCTCCTAAACCAAACAGACAATGCGTTGTAAAAACTGAGTATCTTTATAAAGGTGTTAATGAGAAGTGTAAATGAAAAGGAACTAAGTCAATGATATTTTTTAACCTACTTTTAAAACTTACTTAAAACTTAAACGTCAAGTAAGTAGAAGGGTGGAAAAGGGAGGGTGAGGAAAAGGATCTCTCGCTCTTTCTTTCTTTCCTTCCAGCTTGTTTACTCTGTCCATGTGCCAGCACAGTGTGGGTATTTGGTTTCGCTCTTTTCATAAGAGTTTTATACTGACACGCACCAATTTTTTTTCATTTCTGTGATTACTGGGTATGTCAGTAGGGGATGTGAAACCTGTTAAAAAAGTAAAGGATTCATACTGTAAAGCCACAAGAAATATCCCAGGGGATTTAGGGACAGATGTGGAATTTGCCCCATTTCAAATCAACTTTAGATTGGTCAGATTTCAGCATAATGTAGCCCTTTGAAGAGATGGCTGCAACAGCCTGTACGTCTATGAACTACTCCAAGAGTGACTCCAGGACACAGAAAACCTTCTTTTGGCCAACACTAGGAGCAGATTCACAACTTTTAACTCCAGCAGCATACCACCCCTTCTCATCATGTGTGCTGCCTAACATATGGTAGGGGAACAGAGTGATGATTCTCTAGATATCTGGTCAATCACATAAAATTGCTGACACAGTCTTGTTAATCTTTAATCTGAGATCAGTTGCATGGTAGAATTTTCTTACTTGGTCTCTCCGTGGTTATAATCTGCCTTTGATTTTTTTTTCAGTTTAGATAATATCTGATAATAAGAATGTGATAAGAAGCTGTTTTATATGAAATTTAAGAGGCCATTAACATTCCATTGAATTGTAAAATTGTCAAGCTAAAAACAGCTCTCCTGGTGTTCTGCACAGATGCAATAGCAAATCACTGAGTCACAGGAAATGATTCAGTCAACATTTCTAAACTTTCAATGTGTGTTTTATGGAAGAAACTTGATGTAAATGTTTAGACAATTACGGTTTTGGAGATAAATATTGCAATTTTATGGAGTTTGGGGTTTGACGTACCAGAATTGTGGTACATAGTTGTCAATTTACTGAACATCTAAAGCTGTTCAATTATTGTATTCAATTCCAGCGTGTGATGTGTTTTCTTTGGCTAATGAAACACGGTGTTGTATTTGGGCATAGCAGATTACACATCAGAAAATAGAAGGAAAGTTAATTTTTAATGACCTGGCATTCCCTCTGCCCTGCTGCGGGAGGACCTGCATAGTTGTCCACGCAGCTCTCCTTAGTTTCTTCACTCCTCATCCTGAAAATACAATGTTGAAGTGATATGACCTCTCATGGCAAGTTGTCCTCTGCCCTAAATGATCTCACTGGCATAAACTGCTTTAGAAGGTTAAGTGAAAATGTTTCCTTGCTCCTCATTTAATTTCACTGACTGCAACAGGCAGTACTGACAATGCAAAACTCGTTTTTTCTAACGTCAGTAGCTTGCAGTTAAAGTGTTTCTTGTAGCTTTCAAATATTTTATTTTAGTGGGATTTTCTTAAATGCTTTGCTCAGTAGGAATGTGAATGGACCTGTGGTGCGCTACTGCTTAAAGGACATGAAACCAGTATTATGGTTACTGTATGAGCTATTATACCTAGGTATACTTCTGTGAATATGAACTAGCACTAATAAAGCCAGTGTAGATTCTCTGGATTTGCAGTGATTTAACTAAGACCAATCCGGGCCTAAATGTTAATATTCACAATTATAACATGAACAGTGAGGTGGGAAATTAAAATGCTTATTACTGCTTGACATTAAATTTCCCACAGCAGGACTCTTAAAAAAGACTTGCTAGCGCCAGCATGATAGACATACTCTAGCTTCAACCATATGATATCCATGTGCCTAGCTTGTCCTTACAGGAGAATAATCCCAGGAGACAGTTTTTTTGCGGGTGAGCAAGTGTCTGCTGGTGTGTGGGAATTGGTATGTGGATCTGAGGCAGTGGAAGAACTATAGAGTGTCTAATGTTTCTGGCTGTAACAGGTGAGGACAGGCATGTTAAAACCATTAATGTCGTCATGGTTCTAGATTTCCATCCAGAATGGGCTAGGTTAGGCTAGTCCAAAGAAAGACCCATTTGAATGACCTTGTGATGCTGAAACCATCAGGATGAGTCGGGCACCTTAGACTATGTAGGGCTCAAGTGATGAAAAGTTGGGTTCAATCTGAGCGATGCTGTATCAGTGCGAGTGCCCAGGCATTGACAGTGTGGGGCTGCAGGAGCCTCTGTGAGGAGAGGCTGGGGCTGCCCTGTGCCAGACACAGACTTCCAGCTGGATCCAATGGACCCACTGCAGGGCATGGCTGAGCCCCACTGCAGGGCATGGCTGAGCCTCACAGCCAAGATGGTGGTGGCTGTGGGAAGGCATGTGAAAGGGTAAAATGCTGCTTGGCAATGAGGGGTGAGGGAAAATCTGAGAGAAACAGCCCTGAGATGAGTGCTGAAGGAGTGGAAGGGAGAAGGTGGTCCAGGGCCCCAGCAGAGGCTCCCCTGCAATACCTGGAGAAGACAATGGTGATGCAGGTTGTCCCCCGGCAGCCCATGGAGAGCCATGGTCAAGCAGATATCCACGCTGCAGCTCAGTGGGTGAGCTACAGCTGGAGCTGCTGCTGTGACTCATTGACTAATACAGAGTAGATAATCTCAGTGTATTTAGGCTGCCTTCCCATAATGTCTTTGTGAGTTCTCCCCACACCAGCCATCAAATAGCATCAGGCTGGAGCCCTTATCTGTCTCAAAGGGTGAAGCAGCTTATCCCATCACCTACTTTTCCACCCATTTGGCCTTTCAGCAGCAGCCTTACCCTGAAGGAGCTACAGCCCAGGCAAAGAGCCCAAGCTGGAGCAGTTCATGAAGGACTGCAGCCCATGAAGAGAATCCAGACTAGATCAGGAGAGAGGAGGAAGGAATGGCAGAAAGGAGCTGTTATAGATTGGCCTCAGCCACCATTTCCCATCCCCTACACTGGTCAGGGAGAACGAGGAAGAGGAGCTGGGGATGAAGGAGTGAAGGTAAGCCTGGGAAGAAGGGAGGGTGAGGAAAAGATGGTTTTACTTTTGTCTTTGTCTCTCAGCGTCCCATTCCATTCTTAATTGGCAATACATTCATTTTCCCCAAGTGAGTCTGTTCTGTCTGTGACAGTAACTGATGAGTGAACTCCCTGTCCTTATTCTTCTCCTGTCCTGCTGAGGAAGGCTGGGTGGGCTTGTGGCAGCCAGCAAGGTCAACCCACCACAGGTGTGTTTTATTGTATGTGGGGACTATGAATGTTTTAATTGAACCAAGTGCCTGCTATGTAATTCTTCATGATGAGGTCTTTGTTGACATTGGTTTTGAGGGAGAGGTAAAGAGGAGAGAGGGGAAGCAGACCGAATATTTACTACTCAAACCAAGCACAAGTAGCTTTCACTGAAAATTGTCTTGAAAGGTTTGTAATGACAGTGTTTCTTGATTTATTTTTTTTTAATCATCAGAGTGATTTTTTTCAGTAGAAGGCAATAAACAGTTAAAAACCATCACAGCGTCAGTGACATGTAGCACAAAAATCAAAGCTTTTAAAGTGAAAATTAGTTTCCTTTGTTCAGCAGCCTGTCATACTTCAGTCCTGAAGCTTTTGCATTTCCTTATAAAAAGTTTAAACAAAGTATTAATGTGCCCACTTGGGACTGCACGCAGTCTCCTTGAAAGGGCAGAGAAACATATCCTTTTCTAGGGCTCATGCTATGTACCCAGTTTTGTAACTTATAGCATCTTTTCTTTTGAAAACTGCAATGCTCTCTGAAATTTCACAGCCAGCAGCTGGCCAGGAATCAATTATTTTTACAACAAAACAAAGATTTTCTGAAGATTCAATGATACGTGTGATCAGCTGAAACTGAATGAAACTACTATTAATTAACTTGTCAAACTTGCATTCCTGACATGCCTATAAATCCTTTCCAACATCTTATTTCTAACTAATGGTCACTTCCTGCAGAGTGTAGAAAATTTATTACTATTACTCCTTTTACTGTTATGAAATTTACTTATTACTCTTAATATCAAATTGACTTAAGATAAATAATGTAAGGATTGTCATAACTAAGGTTTAATATTGAAGTTGTTGAAAATGTATACGCATAGAAAGTACTGTGATTCATAGTTTAGCAGACTTGCTTAAGAGACAAAAAGTTGATTTTTTTAGTATACAGCTTCTGTAAATTCTCATGGTTCTGTCAAAGCCAAAGTAGTTACAGCAGCAAATGTAAAAATATATATGGGAAATGGAAGACAGTGAAAAAGAAATTCTTCGTGGAAAATGGGACAGACTTCTGTATCTCTCTTTTAAATCTAATCAGATTTTAAATGTATCCTGAATTACTTAATTGACCTCTTTAACCTAAATTGTAGTAAAATGAGCCGGCAATAGTAGAGTGAAACAGAAAGGAGGGAAATGTTAAGCTCCTGTTTAAGAATAATTCATAGAATTATCCATTGAAATGAAGTTAGTAGTAATTTGGCAGGGACGAAGCCAAACATTGCACCTGGGAAGGAGAGTCCCCATGGAGGAGCACAGGCTGGGGACAGGGTGAGCAGCTCTGTGGAAGGGACCTGGAAGGATCATGGCCAACAGGATCCAGCAGGGGAGGCCAGGAGCATCCTGGGCAGTAGCAACAGGAGTGCAGTCAGTAGGTAAAGTGATTATTCCCATTTACTCAACACTGGACCACATTTGGATACTGTGTTTAGTTTTGGGTGCTTGAAAACAAGAAAAATGGCGGTAAACTGGCATGAGTTCAGTGGAGGGCAGCATCTGGAGCACTTGCCCAGCTGGGAGAGCCTGACGTCCTAATCATAGCATTCCCCTCCCTATGACAAGCTCATCAAGAGGATGGGGCCTGACACTTCTCAGTGGCACAAGGTGGGAGAACAACAGGCAACAAGCAGAAGTTGAAATGAGAGGTTCACACTGGGTGTGGGGAGAAACCTTTTCACCGTGAGGAGATTTGGATACCAGAACAGGTTATCCAGAAGAAGTTGTGCACTCTCTGTCTTTGGAGAATTTTGAGGCCAGACTGAAACCCTGAGTAGCTGCAAGGCTCACCCTGCTTTATGCAGGACATTGGACTAAGTGACTTCTTGAGATCCCTTCTAGCTTGAATTATCCTGTGATTACATGTGATTTTATTATTGTTATGTTCTTTTCTGGAAGAGGGTTGAAAGACTGTTGTAAATAATGTCCTTTCAAGAGTTTACATCCAGTTTCATTTCAGTCTTAAGTACTTTGCACTTGTGCTAGATATGATTTTATGTCATGAAAAAATTGTGTCTGACACAGAAGACAGTGAAGTTTTTATTCTGTGATACCAAGATGTTTAGATAATGACATGTTTTTCCTCAAATGAAAATACTCCCCTGCTCATTTGGCAAATATTTACTCATTTCTCTGTTTGAGTTGGTAATTAAATAAATGGAGCATGACTTCTTTATCAAATAAGTACTTATTTTAGAAATTAAGAGTATAATTTGAAAACAAAAGATAATTTTTGAGTTGAACAGACTACTTGCTTTCAACCACTATTTATTATCTATTTTCCCTTTATATCTTGGCTGTTTAAAAGAACTTGAGAATACATTCCTAAACTCAGCGTTAAATGCAGTAATTACATATTCTGGCTGGAAAGTTAAGTTCTTGGACAGACCTTACAATGGGCTCAAGTGAGCTAAAAATAAACTACAGGCAGTTCATATTAACTGGGTAATAACAGGCAACAGCAAAAGGCAGTATCCAGCTATGATGAAAACAGGAAGTGCATTACACAAGCTGCCCTTTCCAGATAGGTATGAATTCTTAAAGGCTTAACTAAAATAATAATCCCTCAAAGTTTTTAATAAAAGCAGAGAGTTGCCTATTGTTCATAGCTCAGTGGAGATGAAAAACATGCACCCCAGTACATTGTGAAAGATCTGCTCTGTTCTGGGAAACAACACTATTTCCATTTAATTATTGGTAGCCCTGATTTCAATTTTAAGTCGCTATGGATTTGATCATGCAAAGGGCCAAGCATCTGAGCCCTATCCAGCAAAGCTGCTGTTAAGCTTGGGAGTGTGGTGAGATTGAAATGCAGAAGTTGCCCCTGATCTGTCCTCTGGCATCTCCCAGGAGACCACATTCTCCCTCTGAAGCAGTACTGTCCTCTCCAGCTTCTCTTGGCAGGTAGAGGTGGCAACACATCATTCCCTTGAAGTGATCAGTGAAGCACTAGCTGGATTGAGGCCACTCCTAGAGAGGTTTTGCTAGAGACATGCTACTCATTTTATCTCTGTGGTAAGAGGTAGGTAGAAGGAATAGCCCCTCTGCTGCTGACCAAAGGTATCTAAAGAAGAACTGCATTTTCTCACTCCCTTTTGCTGCTCGTGAGGTGGTGAGGAGTGGTTGTGCGCACACCAAATGCCTGGTGTATACAGCATGTAATCTGAGCACACAAGTAGGATGTTCTGGATGCAGGACTGTCTTGTTTGCGTTTGGCAGGGGTTAACCATTTCTCTGATGTGTTAATGGAACAAATCACAGCAATTTAAGCTTGCTGTGTTTCAGAAATGCCACTCGCTTATGTCAGGACCCAGCCAGACTGCCGTGATAGAGGGTGCTGCCTGCCTGAGAAGGGACACGCCTCAGCCTAGCTGTGGCCTTCCTCTGTCCTATGCTGCTGGCTGATCCCTTCCGCATTTTAACCACTATTGTCCCTCCACCACTGAGATGCCTCCATAGGGAAGCTCTCACCCACTTTTTAGGATACCACCCTTCGACAGTGTGAAATTCCTGTAATAGGAATCCATGTGTGTGTGGTAAACAGGATGCAATGCAACTTTCTCTCACCCTGTGTGTTCAGCATGCATTTGCATGACAAAAGAAATGTCAGTGTGTATTTTTCTTGCCAAAGAAATCATGTTAGACTTTTATGTTTGCTGTCATTTGAGCGCTTCTTACTTAATGCTGCCCATCCGAAAAATGACCTCTGAAATTAAGATGTTTGAAAGTCAGAACTGACTGTTTTCACATAGCAGGATAGAACTCAGCCATATTATTAAATAATGACAATGTTGATTTGCTGTTAACAAATTCTTCATAGAAGCTAAACACATTAGACAGTCTGTGCATATAATACTGGTATAAACCCAGACCCATGGGTGAACTATTGCCATTATGATCTTATCACAAAATTTTGGTTCTCAGAATGGAAAAAGCTGGTACCTCATGTACTAATTAAATGACTCTATGGTCTGCAAAGGCTTCTTATCATATTTCGGAGCTACATAACTAGAATGATTCTTGCACTATATGACAAGAGAAATCTTCTTCATAAACTCAAGATAAGGTTTCCTGTGGAATCTCCTCAGGTTAAAAGTTGAAAGTCACATCATTTACTACTTAATTTGTCTATGTTTAGATCATGGATAACAATAATTACTTCCACTTTTAACAACATCTTGCTCCAGCATATTTCTTTTTGCTGCTTATGGTGGATTGCCTCTGGCTGGATGCAGGTGCCCACCAAAGCTGCTCTATCACTCCCCACCTCAGCTGGGCAGGGGATAAAATATAATGGAAGGCTCATGAGTCAAGATCAGGTCAGGGAGAGATCACTCACCAGCTACCATCAAGGGCAAAACAGGCTCGACTTGGGGGGAAAATTAATCTATTACCAATCAATTAGAGTAGGATCATGAGAAATAAACCCTAATCCAAAAATACCTTCCTCCCACCCCTCTCTTCTTCCCGGGCTCAACTTCACTCCCAAATTCTCTACCTCCTTTCCTCTAGCAGTGCGGGGGACAGGGAATGGGGATGTGGTCAGTTCATGACACATTATCTCTGCCTGTCCTTCCTCCCCAGAGGAGGACCCTCACACTCTTCCCCTGCTCCAGCGTGGGGAGAAAGTCCTCCATGAGCTTCTCCAACATGAGTCCTGCCCACGGGCTGCAGTTCTTAATGAACTGCTCCAGCATGGGTCCCTTCCATGGGTGCATCCTTCAGGAACAGACTGCTCCAGTGTGGGTCCCTTCCATGGGTGCATCCTTCAGGAACAGACTCCTCCAGTGTGGGCTTCCATGGGGTCACAACCTCCTTCAGGCGTCCCTCTTCCCTGGCATGGAGTCCTCCACAGGCTGCAGGTGAAGATCTGCTCCACCATCGACCTCCATGGACTGCAGGGGCACAGCTGCTTCACCATGGTCTGCACTATGGGCTGCAGGGGAATCGCTGCTCTGGTACCCGGATCACCTCCTGCCCTCCTGCACTGACCTGAGTTGTCTGCAAGGCTGTTGCTCTCGCATGTTCTCACTCCTCTATTCCAGCTACAGTTGCACAGGGTTTCTTTCCCCACTTTCTTAAACCTGTTGTCCTGGAGGCACTAACACTGTTGCTGATGGGCTCAGCCTTGGCCAGTGGCGTGTCCATCTTGGATCTGGCTGGCATGGGGGAAGCTTCTGGCAGCTTCTCACAGAAGCCACCCCTTAGTCCCCCCAGCTACCAACAGCTTGCCATGCAAACTCGATACACTGCTGTTGTCACTGTGCTAAGTACAGCTCGCATTGCTGTGGCTTGTGCAAGCACATGGGCAGATGCAGTTTTCTCGAGCTTGAAGCCTAAAATGGAAAACTTCCAAATGAGGAAAGGGAGGAGAAGATGGTGACATCTGTGCAAAATTATCACAGTGACCTGTTGATCTGACATCTTTTTGGTGTGTAGCACTTTATTTACTTTAAAAACATCCAGTTTTAACATTTTGTCATGGAAAATCTCATGATAGTGACGTGGGAAAAGAGGATTGTTAAGTTTTGCAATGGGAAAGAAAACAGAGAAAGAAGTAAAGGGGTGAGAAAGTGTGTGTTCTATTGGGAACAATGTGGACACATGGACAATAAAGCGGCATGACTGAGGTGACACAGAAGTGAAGGAAGAGGATACAAAGCTGACAGGTAACCAGCAGTGACACAGTTCAGTGGCAGATCTGGACCTCTGTCCCAGATCTTGCAGTTCCCATGTGCAGTAAGGGAAAGAGGCTGCTGGATTTCTTGTCCTGGATTTCTCATTTTTGTCTGCAGTGTTTGCAGTCTATTAGGTAACTCTTTCTAACTGATAATTCTTAAGCATCCCCTTTTCATTTCATTAAATTGCCAAAACCTGGGGTAACGCTGACCAGCAATGCTTGTTATTTTGAGTTCTTTGCATTTTTGTACTGTTCAGATTCAGATTATTCTGGCTGCTGTTTAGGTCAGAGTGCGTGGGGACACATCTGCTGAAAGATTCTTTGAAAGAGCTTTTTAAGTCCTGAAGAAGTTGGGCTATGACTGGCAAAAGAACTTTACTAGGTCTCTTTAACTTCTTCTTGCCTTCTTGTGAAGAACTCTCTTTTCGACTTCTGGGTGGATTTTGAAGGCTTGGAAGGTTCTGTACTCCCACATCTGCCTTCAAAAAACCCATAATTAAGCTTCAAAGACTTAAGGCCTGACACTGAGATGGCACAGTCTCAGTGGGTTTGACAGATAAACATGGAGAAATGCCAGGTAAGAGAATTCTGGGTGAGGCCCTGTCTTTGAAGAGCTGTTTCGTTGTCTCCTGCTGGCATTACACTCAGTAGGAAGAGGCAAGGACACCTTTCTGACTGCAGGCGCTTCTCCTTTTGTGGAGTGCCTGTGTGGAGCAACGGATTGTCGTGGAAGGGACTCAGCTGCTGCTTGGAGGAATAGGCAGCAACAGAAAGGTAAGGGCCTGGAGACAGGCATGGGACAGGAAAAGAGCACATCTGGAAGGAATTCTGGAAATGAGTGATGATTAGAATTCTACTGTGTTTAGGGTAGAGGTGAGAGAACAGTTACTGTTTTCCAAGATAATTTTTGGGACGACTGAAACAATTACTTTGTAGAGTTTCCTGTATACTTTATAGATACACACTTTGATATACTTTAACAAGAAAAAATTAATCTTAAAGCAATGCAGTCTGAAATGTCAACAAGAGAATGAAAATTTTGAATTAAATAATAATTTCCTGAAAAAAAATCAATCTGTTTGGCTTTTTTCTTCCCCCAAGATTGCTGATTAAAATGTCTTGAAACTTCCTCTTATTACTTGATTGTTTCAACTTTATGTTTGGGTCCTTAACAAGGATTAAAACTAGGTTGGACAGGGCTTTGAGCAACCTGGTCTAGTGGAAGGTGCCCCTGCCTATGGCAGGGGGATTGGATCTAGATGATCCTTAAGATTCCTTCCAACCTAAACCATTCTGTCATTCTCTGATTATATTCCCTAGTGTTAACTGCTGCAGTGCACTATCATTCCCAAATTAATGCAGATGTGAGTGTTTATCTAATCTACTATTATGTCAATTAATTCAATTTCAGAGACCAATTAAAGTTTTCCCTACTATTGAACTTCAATGCTCATACCTTCTTTTTTCCTTTATACTTGTGTAATACTTTCTTGTATCTCTCCAAATGATCCTCCTAATGAACCACTGTAGAGTTTGCACATTTTAAATGTTTGTTGTAGATGTAATCGTAACTGAGCTGTCATTTAGCCAGCACTGTACATGCATTTCTCTTTTCATATTTTCTTCTTGTTTAGTCTCTCCTAATTATTTTCATAGCTTTTCTTTGAACTTAATCCAATTTGTCTACGTTTTCGTGGTAATTAGGTGCTGATAGCAGAAAAGCATTCGGAAAAATTCCACCTGTTATGTGAAAAATCAGTGCCTTTTATTTCTTTGAACCTGTCTCCTACCAGCTTTTGTTAATGGCTCCTACTTCTTGTGCTTGAAAGAACAGCAAGCACTTGATTTCTAGCCACCTTCCTGTATGTAGTGCAATCATTTTGCATTCTGCTACCCTTTTGTGGTTAATTTCCTTTGACTTCCAAAATTACTTTCCCTGATATTTTTGTATGGGAAAGAAGTTAGATTTGTTCTATTAGTGGTCTCTGGAGTAAGACGGTTTTCTTCCTTCAGCAAAATTTCTGCTTTTTGTTTAGTTGTAAATTCTTTACCTAATAACTTTGGTAGTTTTTAATGCAAAGTGACAAAAAAAATTTTCCGAAAGTATTTTCCTTATCCTTTAGCTGTAGCATCCTTATTTTACAGACAAGGAAAATAAATGACAAAGGACATTTTATGAGATGACCTAACAGGCTTTTGCTGACAATTAGGATAATGTCTGTCAGGATGGAGACTCCCAGCACTGGAGAACCTGGTGTTTGGAACTGCAAATTGTTCTCCCTGTGAATGATGTACATTACTCTCACTTGGGCAGTCTTAATTCCGGACTTCCCAAGCTTTGAGTGCTAGATCCTAAAACTTCTTCTTCTAATGTTAGTTTAGGGAAAGATGGAAGGAAAGAAGTGAAATGCGTCAGTTCATTAGAGACTGCAGTTGGGCTGCTTCTCATTGCTTTTATGTATAATTCTAACACCTTCGGTTTGTTGAACTGGTTTCTGCAAATTCATGTAATGGTATGAAATTTAATTGCCTCAGTATCTATCTGCTACTTTGTGTAGGCTAAGCAGTGGAAGATTATGTGACCTGTAACACACTGAAACTCTACCATATATACTACACAAACTCTGTAATCTTTATTGTGTTGATTTTAGAGGTCATCTTGAGGTTGTCTACAAAACCAGTGCTGATCTCTGTTGGCCATGAGCCTGCAAGGGTGGCTTGAGGTGAAGCCAACTGCTGTCATGCATGATGTGCAGATCTCTCTGATATGATGTGTGTGTGTAGCTGTCACTTTGAACTGGCAGCATGTAACTGTTTGTTTTATGTTCTTTCTTTCTTAATATACCTAAGTAACGCCATGCTCTCAATCTGCTTAATGCATCCTTGCCGCTTTAAAAATAAACCTTTCCTCTTCTTATCAAGAGGAACATTTATTGCAAGCAGGACAATGTTGTGACGTAAGATGCGTTTTGTTTTTCTCTTTGCCCCCACCAGACCTTTCATTTCTCATTTTGCCATTCTATGGCAATTATTATAGGCACGGTCTGTGCATGACTTTGCATGTCCTTACACATCAGTTTTACAGCACTGCTCTCCCTTGCCATTAACCAGTGCCTGCTAAGTGCTTCATGCCTTCTTGCTTTTCTTCCCTGAGTGCCTGTACAGTTATGTCCAAATTACTGTGCTGCAAGAGGAACAGGGAAGGCAAAACCAGGCAGTAGGTGAGTACCAGTCAGTGCAGCGATCGAGGTGCTTGTCTTTGTAAATTGTGTAATTGGCTTATTTTTGCAAAAAAAAGCAGACACCATAGTAGCAGAACGTACAAATTTGTAAATAAAGCCTCGTTTGGTTCCAGTTACAGTGTGATTCCCTGAAGTAGTACTGATTTCCTTTGTCACACAGTGGATTACTGTATAGTAGTCCATGTTTTATCAAATGTGAAAAGCTTTGCTTTAAGATGATAAGCTTTTCTCTCAATGGACAAAGAAACAAAACCTGTAACTACTATAGACTATCATAAGTGGTTTCTGTTACGATTTAAAGCAAGATAATTTAAGGAAGTCTCTGATAAAGATTATTCCTTTCAGACTGTAGCCATAGAAGAATGCCAGGAAAAGTGAGGAAACTTGTATTGAATGAGGTTTGTAAAAACAAACAAACAAACAAACAACACCCTTTCTCTATTTTGTGACCTTTTCATTAACAAATATTTGTGAGCACTGGGAATTTCTGCAAAATGTTCTTAGCAAAGTAGATTTTGGCCATACTAAATAGTTGCACTAGTACATTTATTCAGTTTTTCATTACTCATGGTTCTGCTACAACAAAAGAACTTGATCTTTTGGCATCCAGTAATATTTTTGCTTTGATCCTATAACCAAATGATGCTAGCCACAGAATTATTTTAATTTCGTCATGATTGCAGTTGGGATACTTAGTATGCATTTTGGTTTTGGCACTCACAGCATGGAAACCAACCGAAATAACCAATAATGTCTTTGCAATAATATCAAGCAATATTGGGTAATTATTTCACTGTGTGATTCAGGAAGGTGTTTGACACTGACCTGATTGCATCTGGGATTAATTGTGAGTTTATGAAACCAAGAGTGGAATTATAAATTGAATAACTAGTCGTTTCTGATGGGAACATAGCAATTATAGTGTTTCAATAATAACAGGTAAGGGGTGAACAGTAGGCCATATAATTCCTACGAAAGAGGCTAATAGTGTGGCTAGGCAAGACTTTATCTTTTGAGCTTTACATTTCAGCTTAATTCTGTTTCATGTTAGTGTACATAACTGGGTTTTACAGCAACCTTGAAGTCATTCAGCCTGCTGTGGAATAAAAAAACAACGGTTGATTGACGTGTGTTGCTCTGTTTGAGGCCACCGATATACTGGGTATAAAAATAGTGAATGCAAAGGGAGAGAAAGAGTTATATACAACCTTGAGTTTTATCTAACTAGGACATTTTAAAATAACTTTTTGGTCTTTGTATTGCAAAATGAAGAAAAGAGATTCCAAAACATCGTCATCCTGGAAGTACAGGTGAATGTAATGGGTAGGTAAGCAAGTAATACATTGCTTATGTAGAGCTGGTACTACCTGACTGAGGCCACAAGCTAGGAAAAAAAAAAGATGTAATTTAAATAACCATTCCTATTGATCTTGATAGGAGATCTGTAATCATTAGTATTATTGACATATAAGAGCTAGCAAAGTTTGAGACAGAGTCATTTAAAGGTGTTTGGTAAGAAGCAATGATAATTAGCTCACGGGTTTTAGTCTGGTTAGATTGAAGTTAAAATCTCAAATCCTTATGTCATCTTAGGACTGGTTTGCCCTAAGCTTTCCATTTTGCTTGACAGAAAGCATCAAGGACCATTGCTGCTCTTTCCCTTGCTCCTGAGCCTCCACAGGAGTGCCTAGCCAAGGTGGCCTGATAGCATTTTGGCATAGAGAGCATCACATTTTCTCCTGCTAAGTCCAGGTAGTTCATGTATGCCAGTGAAATGTTGCTGTCACTGGTTTTTGGGATATCATTCTCAGCCTTCTATTAGCCACATCCATCAGGAAAATGAGAAAATCTTGAAATGTCATTCTTAGCAGGTGCAGATATTTATTTGTGTAACCCCCTGGCATATTGATACACTGGCTTTTAATATGAAGGACACTACCGTGATATCTAATTTGATGCTCAAAAAATTGCAGCCTCTGCTTTCTTACGGATGGATCCTAAAGAGGAATTATGGACAAGTTAAAATCTGTTGTAATTTATGTAAAGATTCAGAATTGTGGTTTATCTTGAAGACAGAAATATATTTATTTTACAGTTTACAAACAAGACAGTCATGACACAGGATATAAACCCCAGATAAATTCCTAAATGAGTCATGTCAACGTATTCTCAAGGGAATGTCTGCATTGCGTTAGTTCCACTTTGGTAACTTTTAAGTGTTATTTTCACCTGCTACTCTAAAAATTTTATAGAAGGTTTCCCCTGACATATTTCAATAGTCTGGAAAGTTACAAGTGGGCTTTTTTTGATTAATGCTTTTGGTAGGTATTTATCATAACTTTTGTGGGCTTTTTGTATTTCTCGTAACTATTTTATTTTATTTTATTTTAATTTTAA